>SEYY01024223.1:12500-15000 GCA_009176605.1 Armadillidium nasatum | reverse complement strand
ATTATATATATATATATATATATATATATATATATATATATATATATATATATATATATATATATATATATTTATATATATTATAATATATATATATATATATAATATATATATATATATATATATATATATATATATATATATATATATATATATATATATATATATATATATATATATTCACCAAAAACAAGAATTTAACTTTAAAAATTCTTATTATTGTTTAAGTAAACTACCATTTTGAATTTTAATAGATTGATATTTTAATATAGGAATGAATGAATGATATATCGAAATTAAAAAATTGGGCGAAATTGTGTAAATTCATGTAATTGGCTGTGTTAAATATGTTTTTGTAGTAATAAAGATAATAGATGTTGAGTGATAGATACTATTACTACTAATACTACTACTACTACTACTACTAATAATAATAATAATAATAATAATAATAATAATAATAATAATAATAATAATAATAATAATAATAATAATAATAATAATAAATAATAATAATAATAATAATAATAATAATAATAATAATAATAATAATAATAATAATAATAATAATAATAATAATAATGATAATAATAATAATAATAATGATAATAATAATAATAATATAATAATAATAATAATAATAATAATAATAATAATAATAATAATAATAATAATAATAATAATAATAATAATAATAACAATAATTAAAGTACATTCTTTAAAATTTTTCAGTTTTAAAAACCAACCTCTGACATAAAATTAGGCAGACTGAGTGTGGCTAAACACCTGTTGGGTGGTAAAATATATCTTATTTTTTTTTTTTTTCGAAAAAAAATTTCAAGTAAAATTTCTTAAGAAACGAAGTACAAATAAATCAAGGTGAATTTTTTTTTATTTTTTTTTTTTTATTTTTTTTTTATGGTAGGTAAAGAGTAAAATCAAATGTACATAATGGTTAGCCATGTATCTTCCGTCACTCTCTCTCTCTCTCTCTCTCTCTCTCTCTCTCTCTCTCTCTCTCTTCTCTTCTCTCTCTCTCTCTATCTCTCTCTCTTTTTTTTTGTCAAAAATATCATAATATTCATAACATGGACAAACTCAGCAAGTGCTCCCAAAAGAACATAATTAAAGTAATATTTTATTTTCATAAATGAAACTGCATACATTAACGTATGTTACATTTAAAACAAACAAGAGAAACAAAGCAACAAAATTTATCATATATACGCATACTTTAAAAATGCAAAAATATTATTTTAAAAGAAAATTTTTTAATTAGTTAATTTGATAAAGATTATTTTGAGTATTATTTAAAAAAATATAAAAAATGATTATTTTATTATTATTATTATTATTATTATTATTATTATTATTATTATTATTATTATTATTATTATTATTATTATATATTATTATTATTATTATTATTATTATTATTATTATTATTATTATTATTATTATTATTATTATTATTATTATTATTATTATTATTATTATTATCATTATTATTATTATTATTATTATTATTATTATTATTATTATTATTATTATTATTATTATTATTATTATATTTTTTGGAGAATGGAATGTCATCCTTATTCAAAAATTTTTTGAATTTAAAACCAAAAAAACGAAAATTCCTCAAATCTCATCAAACCTGAATTAAATTCCTTCATAAAATTCGACTTCGCTTTAATTTTACAAACCATTTATATTTATTATTATTATTATTATTATTATTCTATATATCTTATATATTATTATTATATATATATATATATATATATATATATATATATATATATATATATATATATATATATATATATATATATATATATATATATATATATATATATATATATATATAATATATATATATCATAACTTCACCTCAAAAAAATTATATCCAAGGAGTCCAATAAAACAATAATATAAAACTTAATGAATTAAACGATAAAAGTTTATTAAAATGAAAATTAAATAAATTAATCCCTCAAAAATGAATATTATCTGAAATGAAAATGAATATTTTCTAAAATGTCGTAAAATATGAAAACAATTACCCCACTTTAATGCATATTACCCTAAAATAACATTTACCCTATTTTCAAATGTTCATTTCTTGTTTTCACAGCATATTTCCCACTATTTCCCTTCGAATATTCCATCACACTTAATTTATGTAACAAAATCTCATAAAAAAACAAGCATTTCCATTTTGATAATGATGTTCCTTACGCCATTACTATTAATACTCCCGCCATCTAAAGCCTTAGTCTTTAAATTCTTTAAAGCCTTTATAAGGTAAATTCGTTCTTACGAGTCACTCCAACACTGTAATAAAAAGGCCGAATTTTTGCCGTTTTTGAACTGCCTCCGAGTTACGTTTATTGCCCCTTTTTTTAATAGTAATAAAATGACTCGTGATGGCTCCGAGATTTTATCTGAAGGTTTTTACTACCCATTTTTACCCATTTTGTTTCTCCTTAAACAGGAT
>SEYY01024222.1:0-17791 GCA_009176605.1 Armadillidium nasatum | reverse complement strand
TTTATCCTTCTCTTTGATTTTATTTCTGGTCGTTCTATAGCTGCTGTTGTAGACGACCACCATTCATCCTTTAAATCTGCTAATAGTGGTGTCCTATTCCCAAAGCTTTTTAAACTTTTAATCAATAATTCTCTCTATTACTTAATTACCTATCCGATCCTATGCTGATGATCTCACCCATCATTTCCTTTCAGTTTGAAAGGCGCCCCTCCCAGCAACAGTAATTGACGCTAGAATGTTGGCCTTGGAATATCTGACCTCTGATTTTTCTTGCACTTCAAATTGAAGAAGAGAAAACATAGTCTTTTTCAATGCCTCAAAAACTCAGTTCCTCCATATCTCTACTCGAGACTATCTACTACAAAACTATGACATCTTCTAAAACAGGCAACTCAAGCCTTCACCTGTCCTTAATAATCTCTAGTGGTCTTTCTTGGAAGGATCACATTACTTCTCTTTCTAAACAAGTTTCTAAGAGGTTGGGTGTTCTGTTGCACATTCATGATTTTTTTTATGCCAATCCAATTGCTTTCTCTTTATATTGGTGTTGCTCTCCCCTGTTTGGAATACGCCTCATACATCTGGGGTAGTACCACTCACACAGCTCTCCTTGACAAGGTGGAGTCTGGCTTTTCGTCTTAACTAATTCTCTCCAGTCTCTTTCTCTTCTGAACTCTTCCGTTGCTTTTCTCCTCCATTGAGAACACGCTTGTGTAACACGATTTTCTACACAGTCTTATCCTTTCTCTGTTCAACTATCTGATCCCAGACTTAACTGCTATGCCTAATCTTTTTAAATGTACTAAATTAATAAAGTCTGGAACACACTCCCTTTTTCTGTTTCCCCAACTTCTTTTGGCTTGCACACTTTCAAGAGCCGTGTATGGGTGCATGTTGTCTTTTATAGATTAGGTTCTGTATTGACCCAACTCTGGTGGAAATTAGTAGGTTTCTGGTTTTTACCCACCAGAGGATATATATATATATATATATATATATATATATATATATATATATATATATATATATATATATATATATATATATATATATATATATATATATATATATATATATATATATATATATATATATATATATATATATATATAATATTAGTTTTGAATTTAAATTTCTTTTGCTATGAATGTGTTTTCGATTCATATTCTAGAATTTTTCCTTCTCCAAATATAGTTCATATTTTGCTTGTTTAATTAAGGAGATTTTTTAAAACCTTTAGTTAATATCCTTAAAATCTGTCAGTTTCAAAGTTTTTATTTTTTATTTTTTTTTATTTTACAGAAAATGCACAACTATCAATTGGCTGACGCGTCACATCTCCCAAATTAGTTTTAGTAAGAGCACCATCTAAGAGAGGAATCTTTTTTTCTTTTATTTTTTCTAGGCCGAATTGGAATTTATATTATAAGGAATGTGTTTAAATATTATTTTGTAATAAATTTTGTATTTCGATAGTATTGCGTATCTTTGTCCTAGATTTTGAGTATTTAAAGCCCTTTATCTGTACTCAATAAAAGTCTTTGCCAAATTTGACTTGTAACCAATTCAGTAGTAAAAAGTACTTTAAAAAGAGTCAAAATTCATAACTAATACTTTCAAATGAGTAATAAATACTTCAAATACGTTGTGTATTTCAATTTTGTAGTTATGATGCCGAGATGAAAGAGAGAGTGCTTTAATTAACATTTCATTGCAGACATTCTTAAAGTTTGGAACAAAAATTCACGTTCAGTGATTTGTAATGAGGGGTTCCTATCCCATTCATTGGTGCTAATACTCGAGAAATCTTTTATCAGTTTAATAGACCCTTTGGGCAAATCATTCACCATTTTCGTATTGATCACAAACGTTTCTGTTTCTTGGTAATCGGGATGGAAATTCCACTGATGGATTGGTTTTCAAAGCCATTTTGCCTCAACTCCCACAGTTTGAAACAAAAACCGTGATTGTATACCAATGAGAGACGAGCTTTGTCCTTTGATTTAGAACGAGAAATACTTGATGGGTCATCCTTACCAATTCTCGGTCTTGTGATTTGTAACAATATTGAGATGAAATGGTTGCAAAAATATAACACTATACATTCGTAGATTAAGTACCGAAAGTGCTATGTCGAAATTTTTTGTTACATCCTGATTATACTTGGTTAAAAAATGTGGTAAATTAAGTTCGGATGTTAAAGATTTTGTGCATACTAGACTAGAAAAAAAATATCCTATGTCAGATTTGACCATCAATTTTAAATGAAAGTGGATAGAGATGTAACTTAAAATATGTTCATTTTATGTTGATGCAGCAAACATTTCTACCATAATTGAACCATATATGAAAATCTGTCACTGACTGTTCTGTTCATAGGAAATTTTAGTAGTAAATGCGAGAGTAAGTTATTTCCATGAACAATATTCTCATTGAAGGATAGTTTCCAAGAGGTTCTGTTTATGGAGCGTCAATTGTTAACAGTTCTGATAAAAAGTTATAATTGTGGTTTTAAAAATATTTCCTTTATCAAATTCAGAAGTTTTAATTTTGACCGAAATTGTCTGCAGCAGAAGAACATTCTTTAGAACAGTTAAAATAAAAAAAGTTAAAAATTAATTGTAAAGTTTAACATTACCTTCTCTTCAACTGCAGTACAAGTAGAGAGACACACACACGCACACACATTTATTTTTTAAAACATTTAACATCGACAAATGTTAAGAGGGTGCATGCAACAAAACCAATAAGATCAAATAAATTGCCAACATGACAAAGTTCAACATGAGATTTAAAACTATTTACTTACTCGTTCTGAAAAAAAAAAAAATATATAATATATATATATATATATATATATATATATATATATATATATATATATATATATATATATATATATATATATATATATATATATATATATATATATATATATATATATATATATATATATATATATATATATATATATATATATATATATATATATATATATATATATATATATAGAGAGAGAGAGAGAGAGAGAGAGATATCCATCATATAAAGGTAATAAGAAAAATAAATTGGTAGAACAAAATTATATTTTTAATATTTAATTAAAAATGTTGGTAGCGATCACACAGCTGCCCTATAACGTGGGAGAAAAACCGTAAATAGGCGAGCTTCAAACAACAAAAAGGCTTCGAGCTGAAGTAAAAGTGATTTGGGATTCCTGTCGTCAATGAAGCCAGACATAGAGTCAGAATCCTATCAACAACATTACCAGAAACAGTCTGATGGGGACTACGAACTAGAGCCATATCTACAGCATCTCCACTAGACATATATATGAGATTAATATGTACTTTTATATAAGAAGTGGCCTGTACTTCAACCCAAGCTTGATTCGCAGATATAATACCTTTCCATTACGTATAAATTTAGAGAGAGAGTCCATTCTTCTTTCTTCTCACCGTTTTTACTCTTCAACTTCCTCTTTTATTTGTTCTTTAGTTATCTTAAATTTTCCTAACCTGATATTTGTAGCAATGCTGATAAATCTCATACCTGCTGTATTTTATATCTTTTTTTCCTATTCAACATCCTGTTTCGCTCTTTTACTAGTTACTTTTCTTGAGAGACTTTTCCATTATAAGCTAGTTTTTTTAATTTTTCCTTCTTCATTACATTCATAGGAGCAGTGAGAACATTTAAATAATTTTACATTTGAATGCATAAGCATGTGTTTTTTAAGTTTCCTTTAAAATTGCATTCATAGTAACAGTGAGAACATTTAAACAATTTGACATTTCTGTGAATTAACAAATGCTGTTTCAATAAAATTTTAGAATTACATTCATAACTGCAATGGGCACATTTTAATTTCCTTTTTTCATGTGTTTTTAAATGAATTTTTCAACTCATCTTTGCTTTTAAAACTAAAATTACAAAATCTGCAACTCAGGTTTTCCAGAGGACTTTTTTTAAGGTTTTGATCACGTGTTACCGAAGTTGGATGTCTCTTTCTTGAAGTTCCTTTCATTTTGGAACTTTTCTCTACTTCAACATTGCCAAGGAGTGTCTGTATAAAATAATAATAAAAAAAAAATCATATTTTTGCAAAGTAAATTTTATATATTTTATAACAATAATATTAAATAAAAATTCTTATCTTTTACAATTTCTTTTAATGTCGAAAAAAAAGTTTTAACATTTCATTATAATCAAAACCAAATTTACGAATGTTAACTCGGACAATTCTTATTATTATTTTCAAGTTCGACCTTAAATTTTTTACTCATTTAATTTGCATTCAAATTATATTTCTTCAAAGATTCATAGACCATTCCGTTTCCCATCGTTGCCCTTTGGTTTGTCCCTTTCTACGTTTCACTTTCTCGGGGGGGGGGGGGGGGGTCTCTAGCGTACCCTCCAGTCATATTGAAGTGCCTATGTTCTTACATCCTTCACCATTCTTCACGTATACTGTACAAATTTACAATGCGTTTACTCGTACATTACCCTTTTAAAACAATAAAAATGGTGAAATATAAAGCTGCCTCGGAGATGCTTAGAGGGGCAGCTTCCATATATAACCCCTCATCCACCCCTTCCCCCATCACTACTTGGGGGCTGGTGGCCACTCATGCTCGGAATCAACATGAGTGGATAGTAGAAGTAAGAGAAAAGATCTTTAATGAGCAGTACAAAAAGAATAAGGGATGGTCTCTCTCTTTCTCAAAGGTTAGAGAGAGAAGAAATTCCTTGCATAGCGTATGAAGTAATGAATCAGACTCATGGCAGACGTGTCATGGTTCAATTCCTACAGAAAAAATCTATACTATGTTCCTCTTCGATTAAGGTCAAAAGGATCTAAATAGGAATAGAATAGAATAGGAAGAGGAGGAAGTAGAAATATAATAATAATAAATATATATATAGAGAGAACTGTTGATAGGATAGATTTAGCAAAATTCTATCCTAAAATATTAGTAGCATGAGACTAAGGAAATTTTATGAAGATGACATCTTTGTGAGGAATAGAGTAAGAACAATCGGAGGTACTGGCAATCAGGAATTGACTTATTAATTTGTATGAAGCTACAGTTATATTAAAAAATATATCAAAACTGTATAATAATAACAATAATTATGCAAAGAATTTTTCTTCATCTGATTCAAATTGTGCCTCTGAACCTCCGTCATTTACTTTATTCAACATTTTTAGGGTCATAAATTTCTATAAATTAAATTAACTCAATAATAATAATAATAATAAAAAAAGTTTTCCATTCAATTAATAACCTGTTTGTAATTTAAGTAAAAATCAAATTTGAATTGGCAAACCTTTCAAGTTCTGAGAACAAAATTTCTTCTCAACCATCATCTGATTTTCTGATTTTATGACATCATTGTTAACCAATTCTTCATCAAATATGGATTCCTTCTCTGATTCTCCCAATTCTGATCTTATTAATGGCTTTTCATCTAATTCTTCATTTTTAATACCTTCAGCTAAAGCGAAACTCGCTTCATTGCTGGGAAAGATCTAAAATAAAAGCAAAGAATATAAATAAGCTTAATGGAATGTAATACAATCAAAATCAAACCTAAGTATGATAAAGATCCATGAAGGGAGGCAATCAAATTGAAGACCAATCAGACCATCAAAAAGATGTTAACTCTGTTGGGGTTAAAGGGAAGTACAAATACTACAAAAATATTATGACATCATCCAGTGTTATAAAAAAAAATTAGTCAAAATTAGAAAGGAAATACATAGTGGGAGAAAGAAGTCTTAAGAAATTCAGAAGGGGGTCTAAGAGAATTTATAACAGGTCTTCCGGGATGGATAATTAAAGGAACTGTTACAAGATCACAAACAATAATCATATTTCAAGACAAAACCTGCCTTTGCTTGTAAATATTTTTAACCACTTATCAACTTTTCATTAATGTCACTTTCATGAGCAATCAATTACATTATTAATCACTACTGTATTCTCAGCACAAAAATACAATCTCATTCTCCCTTTATCCAACTCTCTGACTCGAGACCTACCCACTATGCTCACAATAAAGAATGTTATTCTTTATTTTACTTAACTAAGAACATCAAAATTATCTTGAAAATCTACTCCTTGCTTTCAGAAAGGCTTCATATACAAAAGAAAATTTAAGATACATTATATTCGTACATGAAAAAAAAAAAAATAAATAAATAAAATGAAATATACTTTATAACAAACAGTGAACATATACTTTATATACAACAGCCAGTGAACATATACTTTATATACAACAGCCATGTACAACAAGCCAGTGAACATATACTTTATATGGTACAACAGCCAGTGAACATATACTTTATATGGTACAACAGCCAGTGAACATATACTTTATATGGTACAACAGCCAGTGAACATATACTTTATATGGTACAACAGCCAGTGAACATATACTTTATATGGTACAACAGCCAGTGAACATATACTTTATATGGTACAACAGCCAGTGAACATATACTTTATATGGTGTTTTAAAGTATATGTGTAGTAAATAAAAGAATGTATCAATAATAATAATAATAATAATAATAATAATAATAATAATAATAAATATTATATATTATTATTATTATTATATAATTTAATAAAGAATATTTTAACCTAACATATATATATATATATATATATATATATATATATATATATATATATATATATATATATATATATATATATATATATATATATATATATATATATATATATATATATATATATATACCTCACCTGAGAATCTTGTTGATAAGAGTCATAATCCAAGTCCAACTCTTCTACTTTTATTTCATTTTTACATTTTAAATCCATATTAATATTTATATTAATGGAAACATTTTCCAAATGATTAAAAACCTGAGAACAGAAAGAGGAAAAAATTAAGAACACCTCTCAAAATTTTCATACTAATTCAGATTTAAAATTAAAACCAAAGTCAGAAATATTTTTTAAAAAATATTTTGCCTTTTGTATTAGAATTAAATTATTTCTTAAAATTAATTCATTGCAAATGAATGATCAGACTATGTAAGAACATAAGAAAAATAACAACAACAAAAAGCCACAAGAGCCTATCAAGACTGTTCCAGTCAAACGAAAGTAGACAATTTGCTTACCTAAACACATGCAAAATATATATCCCACAATACACAATATATGGATTAAATATGCAAAGTCAAACCAAAGGTTATTCAACATTACGATTCTCAAAGTGAAAGACAACACACACACACTCCAACAACAAATGCCAAAACTAAAGCTACGACACATGAAAACTACATGCTGCTCTTCATTTGATTATGGTCATAAAAAATAACATATGGTCATAAATTAACTCACATGCTTGAGGGTGCCAGGTTGATCCCACATGGGGATCCTAGATATATACTACCTAGAAAAGTTCTGCTCCTAGAATAGGGCAATGCCTGTGAGATGTGAATATTATATATATATATATATATATATATATATATATATATATATATATATATATATATATATATATATATATATATATATATATATATATATATATATATATATATATATATATATATATATATATATATATATAACTACTATCCCAACAAATTGGCTTAGTAATGATATATGATGCCAAGATCACCCATATACCTATCCAATCTTCTCTTAAATGTTGGAAGTGATTTCAACAATTTTCTGTGGCAAACCATTACAAAATTAACTATGTTCAATGGGTAGTTTTATATATTAAGATTATATGGTTTCTTTCAAATCTTCTTATCATGGTCTCTGGTTTCCCTTGGAACTATGTTCTACTATAAAAAATTTATTGATTTCAGTATTATTGAAAAATACAAATATTTTGTAAACTTGTATCATATCCCCTGCAAGAAATGACCTTTCTACAGAATACATTCCTAACTCCTTCAGCCTCTCCTCATAACTCTTACTCTCAAGGCCAGAATTCATTCTTGTGGAACTATTTTGTACTCTTTCCATCATAAATATATATTTTCTTAAATGAGGTCAAAACTTGTGTTGAATACCTATTACACAGTTTACTTATAATTTTCTGGGTTTTGTAATCAACATGGTGATTTATTATAACTAAAAAAAATAAAAAATCCTTGATTTTAAATGATGATTAGCCACTTTCAGATACATCTAATAATCATATCCAAATATTGTTCTCGTTTTATATACTAGAGTCAATCTCCATTTATAATGTAATAATCTTCATTCAAGTAAAATACATGAATAGAATTACACTTTTCACTATTACTTATAAAATTCATTTGTCACTTATCTACCCATCAAAGAAGTCTGTCTACATTACTTCTTACAAACAAGCCCTTTGGTATTATCTGCAAACTTGGAAACCTTACATTTCATTTCATTAAATCCTCAAATAGAGCAATGGCCTTGAGATTAGAAACTTTTAATAATGGGAGAAGAAGAAGAAGAAAAAAAAAATCCCTAGCTCAAATCATTTAAACATATGAGGAAAAGTAGTTGCTCCAACATGAAACCCTGTTGGACACCACTCTTCATCATTTCCTGTGAAGATTTATTGCCATTCAATAGTACTCAGTGGCATATCTTCTTCAACCACTCTTTAATCCAACCTTGCATTACTCCATTATATACCACATTAAAAACTTTCACATCAACCTTACATGGGGCACCTTATCCACTGATTTGCTAATGGCTAAATATCGTGATAATTTTCTTAAAACTTTGCATGTTTTTGACTTATTCCTGACATTTTTATTTTTCTGCTATTATTAACCATTATAAAATAACCATGTTTAACAATACTAAACTAAGTCCGGTTTACATTAAGAAGTTGTCTGACCTTATATATCAATATTTTTAAAATTTCAATAATTTTATTAATAAATTCCCTTGTATAGTAATAGGTTGTACTTTTTCATTTTAAGATGAATGTTAAAGATATAAGTAATTTGTTCTACAGATTGTTATATATATATATATATATATATATATATATATATATATATATATATATATATATATATATATATATATATATATATATATATATATATATATATATATATACCGTATATTAGGGATGGAGCGATACCAAAATTTTTATCGATACCAATACCTAAAAATATGCCGATACTACTACCGATACCGATACTTTACTCTTATCCAAAATTTTTGCTGATACCGATACAGTATCGGAAAATGTGCAGATACTTGCCGATACCAATACTTCACTCCATCCCTACCGTATATATATATATATATATATATATATATATATATATATATATATATATATATATATATATATATATATATATATATATATATATATGGTGTAATAAAGCAGTAAACCTGTATTCTATGGAAATGTTCCATCTATCAGTAAGGACTATATCACATGGCAAACTTTGGTCATTCAGGTTATAATAAGTCGAACTAAGTCCGCTAGAAAACTAAATAATAATAATAATAATAGGCATAAATGAAATGAAAGGTAAATAATAATAATACTAATGTTAAAATATTTGCATTGATATATGTTTCAATATATGAAAGGTCAAATAACTTGTTAACCTTTACCAGTAAGTCCTGAATATTATTTCCACAATGATGATCATAGTAGGCCTTATCAAGAAATATTTTAAAAATAACTTTAAACTAGCAAGGTTTAGGTTTAAATAAGAAAATTACCTTGCTTGAAAAGGTTTTAAGTTAAAAACTCACTTTAGGGAAAGCACCGAACAGTGTATTTATGTAAAGAAATAATATTTACTATATTCATAGCACAGTATAGTATGATTGACAACTTTCTAAGGCCATATTTAATACTTTATGACAATCAATTTGACTTAGAACCTGGGTTGGTTGGTTGGTTGGTTGGTTGGTTGGTTCATTTTAAATCTCTTACATTTTCTGATTGGTATATTTGACTGACTGATCCTTTTGAATATTGCATGTTTAGCTTAGTTGAATTATTTAAAGTATATTAGGTGGTTATTATGCATGGTTCATCTCATACCTGGTATTTACATGCTATTCAAAATATAAACCGAAAATGTAATGTATATTGAAGAAAAACAATAAAAATGGGTCGTAAAACGAAATTAAATAATTTCAAAATAAAGTATGAAAAATCCTGTTATACAACCAGGCTGACTACACCAAATGAGCCTTTACCTAATAACAACAAGTAAACATATTTCTTCTTACATTAGAAAACTAATTTTGTAACATTTGTTTACAACAGTGAATATCATACAATAACTGAAGCTTGTTAACGAGAATTGTCTATAAACATGCAAATCATCATGAGTACTAGAAAATGTATTAATTTAAAAAAGTTTGTGGTAAGTTGCAAATTGCCCAATATATTCTGGCTGGGGTCATTTCAACATTGTAGAGGTCTGTGGTTGGAACCCCCAGAACATGTGGAATAAGAGTAATGTTGAATTTCCATGCTAACGAACCTCCACCCACATATGGCAGGGAGGTTAAAACCTTTCCCAAGTATATATCAATTTTACCATATATCCTCCCTGCATGAGTCAAATTGTAATTTATCACATAATTTTTTTTTTTAATATATTTTTTTTCTACCACGATTTATCTGCTTACAAACAATTACAATTCTCTTAATAAGGTCAACAACACTTTGTTAATGTTTGGCCATATTTCTAGCACATTTTGGAATAAAACAAAGAAAAAAAAAGTGAGAAGAGAAACTACAAACTGTCTTGACAACTGTTGTTAAGACGCAATTTGAAGATTCTTATGATGTAACATTGTCAATTCAAGAAGAGGATTTACCATTGGATCAACAACAAATTTAAAAAAGGTTTTTATCTTCTTGTTTCCCATTAAAAAAAATCAAAATGATAGTTTAAATTATACAATTTTATAAATTGTAGTTTTGTGTTATTAACTAGATGCATTAAACCTCTTATGAATGTGAATACTTTGTTAGCTTTGCAAATTTATGTATTTTCAAAACTTTTACAAATATGTATGTTACAGATATGAAGACATGATGATGTCTGAGTTAGTATCTGCATTTAAAGTTGCAAACTACTCCAAAAGAATTCAAATTTTAAGTTTGTCTCCGTTCTCTATAGAAGCAAGAGCTCGTATGTTTAATACATCTCATAGATTGGTAAAAAGATCAGAGAACTAAAAAGATAATATGGAATTGTATCATTTGTACCTCCAATGAGTAGAGAGGTTATTTCTTCAGAAATGAAAAATAAAGTGGGACGCAAAGATTAGATCAAGCCTTTAAATGAACGGCTGTTAAAGGTATTTGTGACATCAACAGATGATGTCCCTCAAGTAGATGATGTCACAGCATACACCTTCTTGGATGTAGATATACAAATTAAAGTCAACCATGTATGATTATAATTTAAGATAGGATTGGTTAAAGATACTGATGAATATTTTAATGATTATTTAATCAGTTTTTTATATCCTAAGGGTATTTCAAACGAGCATTCATTATAGGAATAAAAATATCGACAAAAAAATATTGATATAAAAAATATCGAAAGTCAGAAACAATCTACACGTAAGCCATATATATATATATATATATATATATATATATATATATATATATATATATATATATATATATATATATATATATATATATATACACAAAATAACTTTGAATTTTTTAAAAAAAAATTGTAACACCCTGCAACCTTGTAATAGAAATTCCTAGGTCATATTAATTTGAAATCCCTTCTCGTACTTTTAGTCAACCTTGCAACCCCTTTGGTATGTGATTAGTTTCAGCAAGCTGGTGTTGTATCCCAAAATGTACTACTGTGAATGCTACTATTACCAAATTGACTACGGTCAGCGCCACAATTACCGAATTTCCTAACATCACTATAAATGCCACCCTATATTCTCATTTGTTAATTGTCCTGCTTTTAAAATGTTGTTTTAACTTTTAAAACAGATGACTCATCTTGTTATTAATGAAAGCCTTCTTCAAACTTTAAAGTTTGCTGTCTCCGAATTATCAATATAAGAGATCATAGCACAGAACCCTGGGCAGGCAGGCAACTACTCCTGTGATGAAAATTTTCTTTCCATACACTGGCACAACCTCTGGTCCTTCAACCACCCCTGTAGCCAACTAAGTACAAAAACCCCTCCTAAATACACAGCAACAAAGAGGTGTTTTTTTATGATGGACTTGTACTTTATTGTTATTAAGGAGACTTAGGTGAAGGTTCAGCTTCCACTGTGATTGCCTTATACATAAGCATTACAAGTGAATCCAACTCATTGCAACAATTAAGAATTTGTTGTAATATATCCTACAAATATTACATAAGATTTGTTATTTATTAAACTACTGAGATGATAAGGCCCAAACATTACTGGTAGCCCAATTTTTCAATAGTATAGCCATGAGTATACCGTACAAGAAAACAGTGCCTACCCCGCTGTCTCTTTTTATAAATTCACTGACCTCACCGAAAAATAATTCAGAACAATAGTTGCCAGTTAAAAATAAGTTACCAAATAATATTTAAAATAATATTAAAATCATATAAATAAAAATACCCTTACAATACAATAAAATTTAATTTAATTTTAGTAAATTTTGGAAATATATATATATATATATATATATATATATATATATATATATATATATATATATATATATATATATATATATATATATATATATATATATATATATATATATATATATATATATATATATATATATATATATATACATGAAACTTCTCTAATAAAAAAAAAAAAAAAAAAAAAAAAATTCGATTTGAAATTGGTTCGTTCCTATACTATACCTAATAAGGGTTTGGAAGGGAGGGAAAGAGAGAGGGTGGAGGGTGGAGGGTGGATAGTTGCGAGACACTGTAAGAATTTTTTTTTAAGATAGGTTTAAATGGTATATAATATGGGTTTCCTCTCTCTCCCCCTACCCCCCAATAAAAAAAAAACAAAAAAAAAAAAACAACAAAACAAAAAAAAAAAGAAAGAAAAAAAAAAAAAAAGGAAGAAGAAAACACAAACAGCGTCTAAATGCTAAAGCTTCCGCCTCGGTACTAATAAAATTGAAGTTCCCGCGTCTTTGCTTGCCTCAGAGAGCCAGGAGTTGCCAAATTACGTTTTACATTATTCTTTTTTTAATATATTATTCTTTCTTTCCTTTAATAAAATCAAAATAAATAATAAATAATAAATAAATAAGTAAATAAATAAATAAATAAATAAATAAATAAATAAATAAATCAATAATAATAATAATGTATATATATATATATATATATATATATATATATATATATATATATATATATATATATATATATATATATATATATATATATATATATATATATATATATATATATATATATATATATATATATATATATATATATATATATATATATATATAGAGAGAGAGAGAGAGAGAGAGAGAGAGAGAGAGAGAGAGAGAGAGAGAGAGAGAGAGAGAGAGAGAGAGAGAGAGAGAGAGAGAGAGAGAGAGAGAGAGACTTTGATGTGTGAATAGATGGTCAGCTAAAGTAAAGAAGGAAAAATGTAAACTTTGTTAGCCTCCTGAACCGTTACAAATGGAGCAACGAACGGCACATGAGACCTTTCGATTTCCAAATTACACCTACAATTCCCATATCAAACATTTTTACTCTAGCAGCTCAAGTATTTTACAAATTGTAAGAAAGACCAAAAGCAGTTTTTATTCCATTCCACTACATTTTTTTAACAAATTTTTTTTTTTTTTTTTTTTTTTTTTTTTTTAATGTACCACCATATCTTCTCCTGAAGGGAAGCAAGCTCGTAGTAGAGTCCTCCTCCTCCTCGTCCTGAGAATTTCATATTTCATATTTATTGTATAATAAACATTATTAGTGAAATGGGAAAAAATGGAGGTAAAGAAGCAGAATATTTTAGGCGATGCTCTTCGGAAAAGTTGAAAAAATCAAAGTTTTAGGAAAAGTGTCCTACTTGATAGAATTACTTCAAATTTTAATACCTTAAAGATTTTAGTCATATAAATAACATATTATATTTTTAAGAGTTTATCTAGAGTGGTTTTTAATTAAGGTACATCTCCTGAATAAAAGCTAGGCTCAGCATAAAAAAAATAAAATAAAATAAAAAATTTCAGTGATTATAATGTTTTATTTAGTATTTAATTTAATTTCACGGCAAAACGTTGCTAATGTACGGCGTTTATATTCATCAGATTGAGGATATAGTTAATTGAAACATTATAACCTTTTACCCTAGATTTCATTACCATATATATATATATATATATATATATATATATATATATATATATATATATATATATATATATATATATATATATATATATATATATATATATATATATATATATATATATATATATATATATATATATATATGAGTGTGTGTGTGTGTGTGTGCGAGAGAGAGAGAGAGAGAGAGAGAGAGAGAGAGAGAGAGAGAGAGAGAGAGAGAGAGAGAGAGAGAGAGAGAGAGAGAGAGAGACTTTGATCTTGTAAGATGCCTTGTCAATCATCTCATTCATAACACTACAACAATTAAAAATTATATAAACATACTAACCCACGCTGCCTATATATATATATATATATATATATATATATATATATATATATATATATATATATATATATATATATATATATATATATATATATATATATATATATATATATATATATATATATATATATATATATATATATATATATATATATGCTCTTTGTTGGCAAACCATAACTACCTAACTTAACCTAACATAAACTAAGCTACCTCACTTAACCTAACTTGAACTAAACTAACCTACCAAAATTAACCATACCTAACCTACCTAACCTAACCTACCTAACCTAACCTACCTAACCTAACCTAACCTAACTAACTTAACCTAACCTAACTTAACCTAACCTACCTAACCTAACCTACCTAACCTAACCTAACCTAACTTAACCTAACCTAACCTACCTAAATTAACCTAACCTAACCTACCTAACTTAACCTAACCTAACCTACCTAACCTTACCTAACTTAGCCTAACCTAACCTACCTAAAATAACCTACCTAACCTACCTAACCTAACCTAACCTACCTAACCTAACCAAACCTACGTAACCTAACCTAACTTAACCTAACCTAACCTACCTAACTTAAATTAACCTAACCTACCTAACTTAACCTAACCTAACTAACTTAACCTAACCTAACCTACCTAACCTAACCTAACCTAACCTAACCTAACCTAACCTAACCTAACCTAACCTAACCTAACCTAACCTAACCTAACCTAACCTAACCTAACCTAACCTAACCTAACCTAACCTAACCTAACCTAACCTAACCTAACCTAACCTAACCTAACCTAACCTAAACCTAACCTAACCTAACCTAACCTAACCTAACCTAACCTAACCTAACCTAACCTAACCTAACCTAACCTAACCTACCTAAAATAGCCTAACCTACTTAACCTAACATAACCTAACCTAACCTAACCTAACCTAACCTAACCTAACCTAACCTAACCTAACCTAACCTAACCTACCTAACAACATGAAATAACCTACCTAACCTAACCTACCTTAACCTAACCTAACCTGCCAGATGGTTCCTAGTTGCCAGCTGGTTGCTAGGTGGCAGCTGGTTAATGGCTTACAGCTGGTTGATGGCTTGCAGCTAGTTGCAAGCTAATATATGGTTGCTAGCTGGCAGATGGTTGCAAGCTGCCAGCTGGTTGCTAGCTGCAAGATGGTTAATAGTTGCCAGCTGGTTGCTAGCTGAAAACTGGTTCCTATGTGGCAGACATCAACCAGCTGCCACATAGGAACCAGCTGGCAGCTAGCAACCAGCTGTAAGCCATTAACCAGCTGCCGCCTAGCAACCAACTGGCAGCTAGCAACCATCTGGCAGCTAGGAACCATCTGCCAGCTAGCAACCAGCTGCCATATATATATATATATATATATATATATATATATATATATATATATATATATATATATATATATATATATATATATATATATATATTTGTGTGTGTATGTGAAAGCTGACTATTTGCTGCTGGCTGGCTGGCTGACTGACTGGCTGGCTGCTGGCTGGCTGCTGGCTGGCTGACTGGCTGGCTGGCTGAATGTTGGCTGGTTGCCTGCTTCCTGGCGATGGCTAGCTGATGGCTGGATGGCTGGCTGAATAATGGCTGGTTGCTTGGTTCCTAGAGATGGCTGGCTGATGTCTGGATGGCTGTTTGTATTGCTGCTGGTTGTTTGGCTGGCTGGCTGGCTGGCTGGCTGGCTGGCTGCTTGCTTGCTGGCTAACTGACTAGCTTCTGGCTTTCTGGCTGGCTGAATGCTGACTGGCTGGCTAACTGGCTTTCTGGCTGACTGACTGGCTGGTTGTCTGGCTAACTGGCTGTCTGTCTGGCTAACTGACTGGCTAACTTCTGGCTGTCTGGCTGGCTGAACTGGCTGGCTGACTGGCTGGCTAACTGGCTGTCTTGCTTGCTGGCTAACTGGCTAGCTTCTGGCTTTCTGGCTGGCTGAATGCTGGCTGGCTGGCTGGCTGAACTGGCTGGCTGGCTGGCTGGCTGGCTGGCTGGCTGGCTGACTGCTATGCTATATATATATATATATATATATATATATATATATATATATATATATATATTATATATATTTGTTATATTCTAAATCCATTTCGGCTGTTGTTGATTTCCTGTTCTTGTCTCCTACTCTATTCTTACTTTTCATTAATGATCTTCTCAGCTGTTCATCTAACCCTATACATTCATATGCCGATGACTCAACCCTCCATTCTTCTACTCATTTCAAATCTGCTCCTTCCTTTGCATCTAGAGTTGTCTCTCTTCTTGCAGATCTGGATAGAATTTCCCAGTGGGGTCGTCTCAACCTTGTGAAATTCAACTCTTTAAAAACTCAACTTCTAGAAATCTCTCTCTCAAAGATACCTCCTAACTTTTCTATCTCTTTCGATGGTTCTCCCGTCTCTCCTGTTGACAATATAAACATCCTTGGCCTTCACATAAACAAAAAAATGTCTTGGAAACCTCATATCACAATGGTTGCTAGGGCGGCTTAAGCTGGGGTTTACTGTTTTTTTCTTTGGCTAAGTTATCAAGGGTCTCATCCTTGCTGGCTGTCTCAATTTGTGGTGGCTCGTGCTCACGCTGGCACAATGGCTGCTGGTGGCTAACTGGCTGTTTCTGGCTTTCCTATCTGCCTGACTCTCTCTTCTGGGACTTAACTGGCTCCTGACTGGCTGGTTGTCTGGCTAACTGGTTGTCTGTCTGGCTAGCTTCTGGCTGGCTGGCTGGCTGGCTGGCTGGACTGGCTGGCTGACTGGCTGGCTAACTGGCTTTCTGGCTGACTGACTGGATGGCTAACTGGCTGTTTTTCTGGCTGGCTAAGGCTGGCTGTCTGGCTGGCTGAATGGCTGGCTGGCTGGCTAACTGGCTGACTGACTGGCTGGCTGCCTGGCTAACTGACTGGCTAGCTTCTGGCTGGCTAACTGGTTGTCTTGCTTGCTGGCTAACTGGCTAGCTTCTGGCTTTCTGGCTGTATGGCTGGCTATCTTCTGGCTGGCTGGCTAACTGTCTGTATGGCTGGCTGGCTGGCTAACTTTTTGTCTGGCTAACTGACTGGCTAGTTTCTGGCTGGCTGGCT
>SEYY01024221.1:62500-70874 GCA_009176605.1 Armadillidium nasatum | reverse complement strand
ATATATATACTGTATATTTCTGGTGCATAAAGAAAGTAGAAAAATTTCTTTTATACCATATGGTTCTACATGATGTAATATTTTTTAAGTCATATCATTACTCGATTTTCAAATCTTCAAGTTCCTGAATATAAAACATACAAGTTGCAAGACAAACGGACTGATTCAAATAATTATTAGAATGGCATTCTAACAATTCTACAATAAAATAAAAATAAAAAATTCCTGACATTCACTTTGAAAAGTAATTTCTGCTAATTTTGGTGTGCTGAATTCGAATCTATGCCACCCCTCATTGTTTTAATCAATGTGAGTTCAACGATTTAATTCGTGACTTGTGTTTGTCTATCAATTTTTACGGTTGTTGGCTTCTAGGCTCAAAAAAATGTCTTCTACATCATGGTAGTGATGTTTCGTTTTATCGCAACAGAGAGGAAAAGATGAGTTAAGTTCTTCACATTAGATGAAAGTTGTTTTTTTGTAACGATGTTGCTGAACTTCTTCTGGAAATGGAATTAACAAGATATGTATCTGATGAATGAAGACAATTTATTGACAGTTCTAAAAGAAATTTGAAATGTGTTTTACTATAAAATGGGAACAAATTTGAATCTATTCCTATGGGCTACTCAGTATCCCTTAATTAAAAGAGGAATATGGAAACAAACGTTATCATGGAAAAGTTGAAATACAAGTATCATGCTTGGGTAATCTTTGGCAAGAGCTTGGGGATCATTTGGTAATGTTGTGAAAAATTTTATAGAAACAGGAAGTCGCACATATAAAAGGACATAGTGAAAGAACTCTGGTGCAGTTTTCAGTTAATTGTATGAAACTTGAGCGTTAAATTGAATTTCTTGCATAACCAACTGGAAAAGTTTCCAGAAAATTTGGGTGATTTCAGTGAAAAGCAATTTGAGAGTTTTCATAAAGAAATCAGAGTAATGTAAGAATGGTATCAAGGCTGGTGGGATTGTAATATGATGACTGACTATTGTTGGAGCCTTGTGAGAAATGTTTCTGATGCTGCTCACAAACGACTCTCTTTGCGGAAAACGTTTACTTCTTAATGCATTGCACTTAATGTTATAGGCATTTTGTTCTTTTTCCAGGAAACAATTAACTGTATTGTTTGGATTAACCATTGCTATATAGTCTTTTCTGTGATTTATAAAATAATTAAGCAGCTATATTCAGTAATAGTTGAATATCTATGTGATTTGACTCTTACATATTCCATAACATCACTTCGGTAACTCTCAAACCACTTTCAACTACGTAACAAATTTTGAAAATTTCAACATGCATAAAGGGCATCATATCTCTATCATATCTCTCGAATGTGATGCAATAAACACATACGAAAAATGTTTTGGAATCAGAATCCAAAAATTACCCATAAATGGTTCCAAAACCTCTTACCAGAAAAATCATGTTGACCAGTGTAAAAGAAGATGTAGAGATGTCCCCCCCGTTATACCATTTGGCGATGATATGGCAAATCATAGAGTAGTATTCATTCAAAGATTATTACCTGTTGTATATAGAATCAAACTACCCCGAAATTATTGCATCAAGAATAGGCGCTGTGTACAAAAATGTCTTAAGATTTTTCCACAAAGTCAGTTTTAGTTGCTTGTGGTCGGATGAACATGCAAACCACGACACTAGGCCTTGAATACGAGTTCACTTTCAGGTGAGGAAAATAATATCCAGCTATTGAAGAGCTGTCATGCTGAAGTGTGCTAAAACTTTATCTTTTATCGTATGCATTGCCCTTCCTACTATGTATGATAAATTTAAACTAAGGTTAGCGCGTGCTTTAGAACTTATAGAAAGAGTGGAACAGTGAGAGTTTGTGGCAAAATATATTCTAATAAGATATCAAGATTATTGCAAAATTACCGATTCCATAAATAAATAAACTTAAAAAAAAATTCCACGTATTGATGCTGGAACAATCGACAAATGATTTCTTATTCAGGTTATATGGATGCAACAAAGTGTACGAATCGTATTCTTTAGACTCGTAATGTATTCTCAGTGCAATATCGAAGAGAATGTCCATGGTTCCCACAAATAGATTCCAGTCTAAGGGGGCACTTTAACTTATATTTTGACCATTTTCTATGAACATATGACAGGAGAACGAATTTAAAGGGTAAACATTAAGGAATTTATTTTGAGACTTTTAGACGGGTCGTTGTCTTGTTTTTTTTATATAGGGGATAACCCCCCACCCCCAATAAGAATTTTCACTTTTTTCACTAAATCATTAATAAAATATAAAATATTTTATATTTTCTTTTCTTTTTTCTTTTAAAGATTTAGAAAAATATGTAGGAATCAAATGAACCAATAATTTCAGTAATATGCGGTGGGTTAGATGGTTTAAATCCTTCCAAAAGTCATCGGAAATTGTAAATTTTCATTTTTTTAAAATTTTAAAATTCAAATAATTATTAAAAATTGACCGCAATAAACTTTGGGATGAGATAGATGTAATTATCTTCCTCTAACTGTCTCTAATTCAATAAAAAAGGTTTGAATATGATCGTTGTGTTAGTTTTTTTTGACAAACTTTTTCCCCGGAAAGGTTCTATTATGAGAAAACTGCATATAAAATTAAAACTCATAATGAGATTTTTTGAGTAGATATATCTCGGTAACTATTTGGAATTATGGAAAACTAATTACACCTCTGGACTTTGCGTATTATTTTCTATAAAACTGTGGAAATAAAATTTAAAAAAAAAAAATAAGAAAAAAAAAAATTTCCTTTGAGAGTAATTTGCCGAAAATTTGAAGATCATTGCCAGGTGTCACTTGAAAAGTCTTTTCCTCAGGAACTGTTCGGAATTGGTAAAAAGTAAATACAGATTTGAAATCAGCATAGATTTTACTATAAAATTGATGAAAAAAAATTAAAAAATTTCCCCCCAAAAGTTGGGGTCTTTATATTGGGGGGCCCCCCTTTGAGATTTTTTAGTGTTCATATCTCGGTAACCATTTGGAAATATGCAAAAATAATTACATTTTTGGAATCAGCAGAAAATTTGCTATAAGAATGTTAAAAAATAAATTTTAATGACTCCGTACCCCAAAATAATTGCATGGCATACGCACATTTTCATTTTCAAGGTCATTCGACAAGTGTTAATTAAAAAGCCTTTTTCTCGGGAACCACTTGGAATTTTAAAAAACTGATTTCAGATTTGGAATCGGCATAGATTTTACTAGGTAAATGATGAAAAAAAAAAGTTTACAAATAAACTTCACCCCTAAAATGCAGGAAAGTTTTATGCTATCTAACATTGAAAGTTTAGTTTTGAGTCCCCGACCTCTATCATTCTTTTATTTGTAATTAATCATTACACTTGTCTATTAGAAATAAAGGATTGTGGTAACGCTAACAAAATTTTACCAATGAAACGGTCTTCTAGAACACGGTGCGCTGTCTGACCTAGTTTTCCGGGCTCATTCCTGCTTCATTGAATAGTCTAACCCCATCTCCATACCACTGATTCACTCATTTAATGTTTCTCATAAGCGCCAAAAATTTGGTGTTATATTTCAGCCGGTTAATGTTCATCGATTTCAAAAATAAATCACAGGTTGAATTTCACATTCGAAGGGGTTTCATTTATATAAAACATTTTAGCCTCATACGAAGGATACGTACTTCATGAATATTTGAAAATGACGTTAGTTACTTGCCAACGAAGAAGTGACGGGAATGCGTAAAATCGAGGCAACAACACTCTTGGGGTAAAACTTGAAAACGAAAATTACTTTCTGGATATCCAAGTGTACATTAACCATGAAATAACGGTAGAGTCATAAAATTACTTGCTTGAAGAGTCTGTTTTGATAGCTCATGCAGATTCTAGAAAGAAACAGCCTTGAAAACACCCCTTCTCCCGAGATTCGAGCAGTTTTATTATATATATATATATATATATATATATATATATATATATATATATATATATATATATATATATATATATATATATATATATATATATATATATATATATATATATATATATATATTAAAGACTAACCAGCTTTTATAACCACTATTAAATTAACTTTAAAATCGGAACTCATTACATTTTTTATTTTTATTTTTCCGAAGATTAAAACTATAAAAATAATTGCAGACTTTAAGATAAAAAATTAATTTAGGATAGCATATTAAATTTTTAATTCACCTTTTTTTAGCAAAATATACAGTTTCTATCTATCTATATATCTATCTATCTATATATTTATTTATATATATATATATATATATATATATATATATATATATATATATATATATAATATTATATATATATATATAAATATATATATAATATATATAAATATATATAATATATATATATATATATATATATATATATATATATATATATATATATATATATATATATATATATATATATATATATATATTATATCTATCTATCTATCTATCTATCTATCTATCTATCTATCTATCTATCTATCTATATCTATCTATCTATCTACTATCTATTTATCTATTTATCTATATCTATTTCTATCTATCTATCTATCTATCTATATATCTAAGTTTCTATCTACGTATTTAACTCTCTCTCTCTCTCTCTCTCTCTCTCTCTCTCTCTCTCTCTCTCTCTCTCTCTCTCTCTCTCTCTCTCTCTCTCTCTCTCTCTCTCTTATTCCTGTTTCCCTCTTTCAAACGTAAGTAGAGATTAAATGCTTCTGACCTTTATTGATAACAGAAAATCTTTATAGCTTTCCTGAGCTTCAAGTCCATTAGATTTTTACATTTATTATTATTATCATTATCTTAATGGTTATTAGAATTATTTATAATAATAATAATAATAATAATAATAATAATAATAATAATAATAATGATAATAATAATAATAATAATAATAATAATAATAATAATAATAATAATAATATTAATAGTTATTGTAATAAAATAATAAAATAATAATAATAATAATGATAATAATGATTTATTATTATTATTATTATTATTATTATTATTATTATTATTATTATTATTATTATTATTATTATTATTACTACTATAATTATTCATTAATTATAATAAAAAAATACATTTTCATATATTACAGTGAAGTGGTGTCAGCTGTGAAATTCACATTTTATTGACCTTCAACTGTGGAGTGGATGAACTTCCAAACCAAAATCGAAGAATAAAAATAAAAATATTATTGAGAAAATTACATAGATTCGAAGAGATTTCACAATAAGAAAGTATTCTTTGTTAAATGATAAACAATTCTTTAGTGTTTATTACTTCAGTAGCCGAAAATTTTTGCCTTTAAATATCCTAAGAAAATCAAGACCATCTATATATCTATTTATTTATATATCTATTTTATCTATATTTCATTTAACCATCAGTTTCGTTATATAAATGGTAGATTAGTTCTTGTTTTAAATGACGAAAATTATTTTCAAATAATAAAATGGAAAGTTTACATTTATTTTAAAGGAATATTTATAATATTTAGTGTTTTCCTTATTAACTCAATGGATGCAGTGTCTTCACATAAGTTTCGGGTTTCTGTTGGCTATATAATATATATATATTTATATTAATATATATATATATATATATATATATATATATTATATATATATATATATATATATATATATATATTATATATATCTTAAAAAGATGTAATTTCACTTTTCTCACTTTAACAATAAGAATAACTATGGCTCAAAAGATATCGCTACAATAGTTCTAAAATATTGTGCTTTTGAGCTTGCAATGTACCTTGAAAAACTATTTTGTCTCTGCTTTTCCATTACAACCTTATTTTCCTGCTGGACTTGTGCCCTTATTTAACATGTGCCAAAAATGAGGAACCTTTCTCAAACTTCTAACTATCGTAATATTTAATTTACACTCTTTCCAAAGTTTTCAATCTATCCTTGATAGGTATATTCGGAAGAATATTAAATCTTTTAATTTTATTGCCAGAATGGCTCTATACTGAGATCTCTTTTAGCAATCTTCTTACCTTTCTATGAAACCCCCACTCCTTCTGCTCTTGTGCACATCGGTATATCCTTAGCTGAAGCGTAGGACTTTTCAAAAGAATTCAACTGCATCGGGAAGGAAACTTTGATTTCTAAACTTGCCTCTTTGTGTATATATCCTACTCACTTTGGCCCTCCATCTCATCTCCTTTCTTTTCGTTTTAAAGCAATTGTTGAAGACTGACACCGTTTTTCTTTAGATCTAGTTATATTGGTGTTCCTCAGAGTTCTATAATGTCTCATGGCTCCAGCTGTTTTTCTATCATTACATTTATGAATTTTTCTCTATCACTTTATCATTCCTATGCGAACTAACATAGCATAGAGTTTTCTTTTCCTTTTGAAAGATATTCCACTCAGTTTTAAATAGCTGCTGATAGGTGAACGATCAAGGAGCATTTAAATTCTGATTCTGCATTTCTAACTGAATCAGAGAAAAACTAGTTGTTTCCAATGCCTCAAAAGCATTTCCTTTAGGTATTTACTTCGTATAATATTAACACACCTAAAATATCTCCGAAATCAAGCAACAGATACTTTCCCCTTTTCTCAATATTCTTAGTACGTCTTTTTTCTCGTATTATATATATATATATATATATATATATATATATATATATATATATATATATATATATATATATATATATATAATATATATATATATATATATATATATATATATATATATATATAATTTCTAAAATGTTAATTTATTTTCTTATTGCTTTAAATGAAACATTTAAATTTGCTCAATTTTCTTTGAGAAAATATTTTATTTCAAAAATCAAATACATCAAACGGCTAAATTTTTTTGAAGGAAAACAATCAGTTTTTTCTAAACTTTTAAATTTTATCGAAATTTATGTTAATGTATTCTGCAATGCATGCACGCATATATTATACATAAATAGAACGCATTCACACTCACACTTACTCACACACAGATTCATATAAATAAACACACTCAATATATATATATATATATATATATATATATATATATATATATATATATATATATATATATATATATATATATATATATATATATATATATATATATATATATATATATATATATATATATATATATATATATATATATATATATATATATATATATATATATATATATATATATATATATATATATATATATATATATATATATATATATATATATATATATATATATATATATATATATATATATATATATATATATATATATATATATATATATATATATATATATATATATATATATATATATATATATATATATATATATATATATATATATATATATATATATATATATATATATATATATATATATATATATATATATATATATATATATATATATATATATATATATATATATATATATATAATATATATATATATATATATATATATATATATATATATATATATATATATATATATATATATATATATATATATATATATATATATATATATATATATACTATATATATATATATATATATATATATATATATATATATATATATATATATATATATATATATATATATATATATATATATATATATATATATATATATATATATATATATATATATATATATATATATATATATATATATATATATATATATATATATATATATATATATATATATATATATATATATATATATATATATATTAACTAACATTACACAGGTATTTTAAATTTTAATTCTAAGTATACTTATAGTTTTAAATACAAACTTATGACACATATATTCAAATGGAAAATATATTTTTAAGCTTTCAATTATACTTCAATGAAATAAATATGAAAAAAATTTTCATTTTATAAGTTTTAGCATTTTTAATGTGCCCTAAAAATTGAATATTCAAATCTCTAGTTATATTTTTCTTCTAATATTCGAATATTTTAGATTGAAATATATAATTATTTTAGGGCTAATTTCTTAGTATTTCTAATTTAAAGTAATTGTTAATGATTTTCTTCATATGTCTGACATCGATACTTATAGTTTTAAAAAATTTTCTTCGATATTTTTAAAGGTGAAAATATCTAATTCTTTTGACTTAATCATCTATCTTCAAACCCCCTAAATGTTTAATACAATGCTTGTATGTATATTTTTCGAAAGTATTTTTTATAATAAAGGAAAAAAATAAATAGTAAAGACAATATGTATAAAAGACATAAAGAACTGTAGTACAAAATAAGAATTAGGAAAAATTAGAGTTGAAAAGTGCCATAGCGTCTAAATAGAAAAAT
>SEYY01024221.1:52500-57500 GCA_009176605.1 Armadillidium nasatum | reverse complement strand
ATATATATATATATATATATATATATATATATATATATATATATATATAATATATATATATATATATATATATATATATATATATATATATATATATATATATATAAGTGTTTTATATATTGTAGAATTTTCTTCTCTTTCTGTTACTCTTATCTGTTATGGAATAACCATAATCGAATCAAATCTATAATATATGATATACTGTAAGTTGCTTTTTTAGCATTCCTTGGCTCATAGAATGATTTTTAATTAATTTTATAAGTTTATGTTTTTTCCTTTTTATTTGGTAATAAATAAGCTTCAAAATTTACGTTTAATTTTTTATATATATTGTTCCTTTTAATAATAATTTACAGCAAAATATATTTAAGCTGTTACTAACTCTCTCAATTGTAATGTTGAATCCAGTATAAAAAATTCATCTTCTATTTGCATAGACTTTTTTTTCTATATTGGACTAAAGGGCTTAAGTTGCATCCTGTCACTCTTGAATCACATGATTTTTCTTTTCCTCAAGAAAAAAAAAATTAAAGGAAAAGAGAAATTCTTTTAATATTTTTTTATTATTCTGTAGACACTTCTGATCTGTTGATGTTTGATTTTTTATGGCGGACCAAAGAACCCAAAGTCCTTCCTCTAATGATTTTGAAAAAAGATCTCAGCTCTGTTCAATATATTGCAGCTCAGGAAAGAGACTGTTAGAAGGAGTCAGCCACAGCACTAGGCGCTAGAATCTTCGGGCCTTAAGTAAGTGAGTTTGTACGTACGTATTACTAACATAATTTCGAATCAAATTGAATATTAAAATAAAAAAGTTAGTTACTACAATTTACAGTTTACACAAATTATTATAATTTCAACTCAGTTCTGCTTTTTCACTAAATGATGCTATATATATATAGTGACCTAACTATCTCTGTGGAGACCAATGTATGGTCCAGGAGGTCACTACACTTTGTTGTAGCGAAGGGGGATTGATCAGGAGGATGGGTGTTTCCTAATTCCCCTTGTGGAATGCCGACTGGTAGGCGTGTGGTAGCCACCACTTCTCTTCAGACCCGTGGAACGTCTGTAGCCTCAGGTGGAAGGCTACTTCAAAAGGTGAACCATAGTCGAGGGCAAAATGGAGCTGCCAAACTAGGTTTCCTTTTTGGTAGCAGAGGCGTTGGAACTTCTTCTTCTAAGGGCAGCTTCTTTGGACTTCTGCTTGGGACTGCTTCTTCTAGGGCTTCTGCTTGGAACGTCTTCTTCTTGGGCAGCTTGGCTTAGAGGCGGATTCTTCTTCAGCTCCTCGGAATAAAGGGAAAGGTTACTACTATTTCTATGCCTTCTGAAATTATCTCAGTATTTGGGAAGGTGTAAGAAAAGTAGAGAGTTTTCCACTTTATTTATTTCCCTAATTTTAACAAAATTTATTAACAAAGTTACTATTTTTAAAGTTTTATAAATTTACATTCAGATATTATACAAAATATTATATATTTAAATTAGAAATTATTATTTTATAAAACATTTAAACATTATATAATAAAATATATTAATATCAAAATTTTGAACACTAACATTTTTATTTGTAAATAAAATATGTATAACAAAATAAGCACATTTTACGTTTCATAGAAAACGCTTTTAATATTTTGTGGTAACTATTTAAAACGACACTATATATCAGTTCCCCATCGAGACACGGAGTGAACATCTTCATGGAAGCGTACTCGACGGAGAGGGTTTCTTCTAGAAAGTGTACTCTTGAGATTAGGAACCACTGGATAAAGAGTTGTCGTCGTAGTAGGAACATCAGGTGCATCAGAGGTAGGAACATCAGGTACATCGATAGCTTCTACTGTTACCGGAAAATGCGGGACAAAAGTTTCTGCTATGATGTTTTCTTTCTTTTGTTCATGTGATGTATTGGAGGACGACTACTCTTTGTTTGCTGGTTAAGGAGTAGGAAGAGTCACTTTCGAAGATAGTTGTTAAATGTGCATTCTTTGTAGGTTGTTTTTCGTAGGTTGTTTATAACTTCTTTGCAGCAGAAATCCAAAGGGACAAATTGACCGTAAAAGCATCCGGTGTAGAATTGCTCCAAAAGACGTCTAGCTGCTGTCCGTTATTTTTTTTTAAGTTGAGTGAATTGAATTGAGCCAGAAGAATTTGGTATTTGAAGTTAGGCTTCTTAAGGATTACGTGGTTCTTGTGGTATGTGTTCTTGTTGTAAGGACAAGAATCCACGTTGGAAGGGAGGTTACTGAGAAGGTGGGGGGCTCCATTCCTGCAGCAGAGATGACTGTTGTTCTTGAGGTAGCTGGTGGTAGTGAGAAGCCATGAAGACGGGCAGCGTAGTCCTTGTGAGACATCCATAAAGTCCCGATGTTGAAGGGAGTTGGGCTGGTAGGCCCGAACTTTTGGACGAATCGCTGGGTCAGTGGTTGGGCTGGTAGGCCGAACTTTTGGACGAATCGCTGGATCAGTAGTTGGGCTGGTAGGACCAACTTGTATATGGCCAACCAGTTCACAGTCAGCTGCCTCAGTTGTACATAGCCGCTTTGAGGTAAGGGCAAGGGAGGTAGCAGCTTCTTCTTGGGTGTTCGGGGTCCATTGTTCAGTTGTCCAGAAAATCTGGACACACTCGCAGGTTCACCAATTATATGGAGTGACCCTCTTTGTAGTGGACACCCGTAGGGGATGCCGGCTCGTAAGGACGAGTAGGTGGCCATCGGTTCTCTTCAGAGCCTCAGGAGGGTTGGTAGCCTCGACTTTTCTTTAAGGCCGGTGGAACGTCTGTAGCCTCAGGTGGAAGGCTACTTCAAAAGGTGAACCATAGTCGAGGGCAAAATGGAGCTGCCAAACTGGGTTTCCTTTTTGGTAGCAGAGGCGTTGGAACTTCTTCTTCTAAGGATCAGTTTCTTTTGGGACTTCTGCTTGGGACTGCTTCTTCTAGGGCTTCTGCTTGGGACGTCTTCTTCTTGGGCAGCTTGGCTGTAGAGGCGGATTCTTCTTTGGCTCCTCGGAATAAAGGGAAAGGTTACTACTATTTCTTGCCTTCTGAAATTATCTCAGTATTTGGGAAGGTGTAAGAAAAGTAGAGAGTTTTCCACTTTATTTATTTCCCTAATTTTAACAAAATTTATTAACAAAGTTACTATTTTTAAAGTTTTATAAATTTACATTCAGATATTATACAAAATATTATATATTTAAATTAGAAATTATTATTTTATAAAACATTTAAACATTATATAATAAAATATATTAATATCAAAATTTTGAACACTAACATTTTTATTTGTAAATAAAATATGTATAACAAAATAAGCACATTTTACGTTTCATAGAAAACGCTTTTAATATTTTGTGGTAACTATTTAAAACGACACTATATATCAGTTCCCCATCGAGACACGGAGTGAACATCTTCAGGGAAGCGTACTCGACGGAGGGGTTTCTTCTGGAAAGTGTACTCTTGAGAATTAGGAACCACTGGATAAAGAGTCGTCGTCGTAGTAGGAACATCAGGTGCATCAGAGGTAGGAACATCAGGTACATCGATAGCTTCTACTGTTACCGGAAAATGCGGGACAAAAGTTTCTGCTATGATGTTTTCTTTCTTTTGTTCATGTGATGTATTGGAGGACGACTACTCTTTGTTTGCTGGTTAAGGAGTAGGAAGAGTCACTTTCGAAGATAGTTGTTATATGTGCATTTTTGTAGGTTGATTGTTTATAACTTCTTTGCAGCAGAAATCCAAAGGGACAAATTGACCGTAAAAGCATCCGGTGTAGAATTGCTCCAAAAGACGTCTAGCTGCTGTCCGTTATTTTTTTTTAAGTTGAGGTGAATTGAGCCAGAAGAATTTGGTATTTGAAGTTAGGCTTCTTAAGGATTACGTGGTTCTTGTGGTATGTGTTCTTGTTGTAAGGACAAGAATCCACGTTGGAAGGGAGGTTACTGAGAAGGTGGGCGGCTCCATTCCTGCAGCAGAGATGACTGTTGTTCTTGAGGTAGCTGGTGGTAGTGAGAAGCCATGAAGACGGGCAGCGTAGTCCTTGTGAAACATCCATAAAGTCCCGATGTTGAAGGGAGTTGGGCTGGTAGGCCCAACTTGTGGTTCAGGAGTGCGGCTGGTAGGCCGAACTTTTGGACGAATCGTTTTGTCAGTGGTTGGGCTGGTAGGCACAACTTGTGGTTGGTTGGGCTGGTAGGCCGAACTTGTACATGGCCACCCAGTTCACAGTCAGCTGCCTCAGTTGTACATAGCCGCTTTGAGGAAAGGGCAAGGGAGGTAGCAGCTTCTTCTTGGGTGTTCGGGGTCCATTGTTCAGTTGTCCAGAAAATCTGGACACACTCGCAGGTTCACCAATTATATAGAGTGACCCTCTTTGTAGTGGACACCCGTAGGGGATGCCGGCGCGTAAGGACGAGTAGGTGGCCATCGGTTCTCTTCAGAGCCTCAGGAGGGTTGGTAGCCTCGACTTTTCTTTAAGGCCGGTGGAAGCGTCTGTAGCCTCAGGTGGAAGGCTACTTCAAAAGGTGAACCACAGTCGAGGGCAAAATGGAGCTGCCAAACTGGGTTTCCTTTTTGGTAGCAGAGGCGTTGGAACTTCTTCTTCTAAGGGCAGCTTCTTTGGACTTCTGCTTGGGACTGCTTCTTTTAGGGCTTCTGCTTGGGACGTCTTCTTCTTGGGCAGCTTGGCTATAGAGGCGGATTCTTCTTCAGCTCCTCGGAATAAAGGGAAAGGTTACTACTATTTCTATGCCTTCTGAAATTATCTCAGTATTTGGGAAGGTGTAAGAAAAGTAGAGTTTTTTCCACTTTATTTATTTCCCTAATTTTAACAAAATTTATTAACAAAGTTACTATTTTTAAAGTTTTATAAATTTACATTCAGATATTATACAAAATATTATATATTTAAATTAGAAATTATTATTTTATAAAACATTTAAACATTATATATAAAAATATATTAATATCAAAATTTTGAACACTAACATTTTTA
>SEYY01024221.1:22500-25000 GCA_009176605.1 Armadillidium nasatum | reverse complement strand
AATTATATATATATTATAATAAAAATATTTTTTATACTTAAAGTTATATATATATTATATATATATATATATATATATATATATATATATATATATATATATATATATATATATATATATATATATATATATATATATATATATATATATATATATATATATATATATATATATATATATATATATATATATATATATATATATATTATATATATATATATATATATATATATATATATATATATATATATATATATATATAAGGGCCATTACCTCCTCTGAACTCCTAATTTCAGGAATATGGCAGCTTCTTCCGCACCATTTCAAAGATCAGTGATACATGTTAGGAAAGAAGCGAGGGTCAATCTAGTAGTTAATATTTTGAGTTCCAGTTTTACAGATCAATGAATGTCATTTAGTTTAATATATATATAGTTATATATATATATATATATATATATATATATATATATATATATATATATATATATATATATATTATATATATATATATATATATATATATATATATATATATATATATATATATATATATATATATATATATATATATATATATATATATATATATATATATATGCTATTGCTATCTTTGGCCTCACAATGTTTGAACTTACTGAGCAGCCTTCCACAGCATGAGCTGCCTAGGGGTATTGTACTTAATGAAATAAATCATCTCGGACATCCTGGTAGTCAATAAAAACAGTTTCTAGTGAGAGGGGTACTGGGTGGACATTAATTCCAGCCCAGATATCCAAGTTTGCTCCAACATGTCTAGTGGTGTCGGCTACATCGATGTGTCTTAGTTTCTGAAATATTTAAACAGGTTTTAGTATTCTCATAATAAATCCAGTTTTCAAGTTTATTTGAGCACTATAGTGCATTGTGGATAAGCACATCATGAGAAGAAATATATTACTTTCAACAACGGATAATTATTGTTGAAAACATTAATTAATTATGAATAATTTCTTTATATTCATATCAAGAAAAGATTAAAAGTTTGTTCCAAATTATAAAAATTAAACTCACCTTAAATAGTCATTGGAGTTCATTCAATTCAGTTCCCTGATGTTATATTATAAACTCGTAATTAAAATAAAATGAATTTACATAAATAATAATAGAGGCGATTTTACTTTTAAAATAAGCTAAAAAAACTCCTAAACAACCAGCTTAAGTTTCGTTAAAACCCCAAAAAGGAGGAAACTTTAGCTGGGGGCCTTTAAGCCCCTCTTAATGTTTTTATTTTCTTTTTATTCAAAATAGAGCTTTTATGAAATGATTTCCATTTTATATAAATATTTATTTCCAGCCTAAAAGGAACGAACTTCTGTTGACGACTGTACATTATAATTTTACAATATCCAGTAGGTCCTATACTACCAACTATATTACTAATAATAGTTATGAAGTGACTATACAGTTCTCTGTAAAGGGGCTTCTAAGGGGATACACATTGTTTTCCATTTAGCCCCTAAGTTTAGTAGTTAGATAAATTTTTCAATTTTTTTATTAGTAAATAAATACTAAAATGATGCATATATTATAACAAAAGGAGTGATCAAAATGATGATAATTAAAATAATTTTTTATAATATTATAATATAAATTCAATATTATATTAATAATAATAATAATAATAATAATAATAATAATAATAATAATAATAATAATAATAATAATAATAATAATAATAATAATAATAATAATAATAATAATAATAATAATAATAATAATAATAATAACAATAATAAAAATAATAATAATAATAATAATAATAATAAACTATAATAATAATAATAATAATAATAATAATAATAATAATAATAATAATAATAATAATAATATAATAATAATAATAATGATAATAATAATAATAATAATAATAATAATAATAATAATAATAATAATAATAATAATAATAATAATAATAATAATAATAATAATAATAATAATAATAATAATAATAATAATAAATAATAATAATAATAATAATAATAATAATAATAATAATAATAATAATAATAATATAATAATAATAATAATAATAATAATAATAATAATAATAATAATAATAATAATAATAATAATAATAATAATAATAATAATAATAATAATAATAATAATAATAATTCAAATTCACAATTCACAAATTTTTATTCAAGGAATGGTACATTTACAGGCTTAAAGTTTAAAAGTAGGTCCTATGCTACTAAATAATAATAATAATAATAATAATAATAATAATAATAATAATAATAATAATAATAATAATAATAATAATAATAATAATAATAATAATAATAATAATAATAATAATAATAATAATAATAATAATAATAATAATAATAATAATAATAATAATAATAATAATAATAATAATAATAATAATAATAATAATAATAATAATAATAATAATAATAATAATAATAATAATAATAATAATAATAATAATAATGCCTCAAATCAAAAAAAT
>SEYY01024221.1:12500-15000 GCA_009176605.1 Armadillidium nasatum | reverse complement strand
TAATTTTGGTACTATGGTTTGAATACCAGTGTATATATTTGGGGTTGTGTGTTGGTTTTTTGTATATAGAAAAGTTTAAATTAGTAGGTGATTGCCAATTTATTAGTATATCTAAATATGGTAAGTGTGTTGTTTTTTGAATGTTCTATAGTAAATTTAATAGTGGGAGTTATGTTATTAATAAAGTTATGGAATTTTTCGATGTTGAAGGATTTTGGGTGAATGAATAAAATATCATCGACGTAGCGTAGCCAGGTGCATTGATTATATTCGGAATATTTGAAAATGTGTTGTAATTCAATTAGTTCAAGAAAAATGCAGCTAATTATAGGGGAAAGTGGAGATCCCATACTAAGTCCCGATTTCTGCGTATAATATTGATCATTGAAGGAGAAATGTGAATGTTCGGTTACTAGTTTGATAAGTTGTTTAATTGATAAGTAAGGTAATTCAAACGTGATTTGGTGTAAGTTTACATAATTTTCTAGTAAGGTTAAGGTTTCTTCAACTGGAACATTTGTGAATAATGAAGTTACATCGAAACTGAGCATATTATACATGTCATTAAGTTATCATACCCCCCAAACACAATTTATAGTAGCATTAACAAAGCCAAAAAAATATTTAATAAAAAGGAAAATAACTTAAACACAAACAACAACAAATTTAATAATTATAAAGAAACATTAATATTAAATTCCGATGTAAATATGAAATTAGAAAATATTAATATTGCAACTAAATACAGCAACACTCTGGGTAAATTATTTAAACCAAAACTCGAGAATAAATTGCAATCCGCCATCTATGGAATTCCATGCAACTCATGTAAAGAAATATATATAGGAGAAACCACAGACATCAAGAGACGTAGATACCAACACTCATATGACCTTCGCACATATAATCAGCTTTCACCATTAATTTCCCATCTGCAAAAAGAAGGACATATGATTAATATAGACAACTTCGAAACACTAAAATATATCAACAATCATAACTTCCGAAAATTTTACGAATCCTTCGCAATTAAAAACAGTATAAACTTTAATCGAGACACTGGAAACTACAAATTAGATAGTATCACGAACAACTACTTGAAGCATTCCTCTTCATGTGACAACATTAAGCGGACTTTGGAGAAATGGGCAGGAAGTAATGAATCAAACAACCAACCAGCTCAGGATTCATAATTGAGGAATAAAGTCATAACAACAATTCTTTTCTTGACACACCCTGAAAGAGGTGGAGCGAAAATGCTCCACGAAAGCTAGGATTTGTCATACTTAAAAGAAATATTATGTTACTAATAAAGCTGTTTTTAACATCTGTGTTTTATAAAAAGTGATTATTAGGGAGAAAGAATATTTAAATATATATATATATATATATATATATATATATATTATATATATATATATATATATATATATATATATATATATATATATATATATATATATATATATATATATATATATATATATATATATATATATATATATATATATATATATATATATATATATATATATATATATATATATAATATATATATATATTATATATATTATATATTTATTTTTAAATTTTTTCAAAATTTGGTTAAAAATAATAAAGAAAATAAACAAATTTGATTAATTAAAAAAAAAAATGCAAAATTAAGACTATAAATTCAAATTAAGTTATTTTTTATTTCTTTTAACTTCAATTTTCTTATAAAAATCTGAAGAGAAGTTATTATGTATTTATAATTAGGTTTGAAATTTCACTCACAATATATACATACAAAAATGTTCTCAGAACATTTATATATAATATATATATATATATATATATATTATATATATATATATATATATATATATATATATATATATATATATATATATATATATATATATATATATATATATATATATATATATATATATATATATATATATATATATATATATATATATATATATATATATATATATATATATATATATATATATATATATATATATATATATATATATATATATATATATATATATATATATAAATGTGTGTGTGTGTGTGTGTGTGTGTGTGTGTGTGTGTGTGTGTGTGTGTGTGTGTGTGTGTAGACTTTTCTTTAGAGTAAAAGATTTTTTTAATATTCAGTGTTGAGTGGTTTTATATAAAAAAATTTCATAGACCTTAAACATTAACATTTAACATTTTTTGTAAAAAGATGTAAAAGAATAATTTATCATTTAAAATATAATATTTTCCTTATTTCTTTCACTGGAAAAAAAAGTTCATATTATAAAAAGTAAATTTTGAAAGTGAAGACCATCAGAGCATCAGCCGAGTTATTTTTCAGAAACATTTAATTAATTTAAAATCTTCAAACTCAAAAAGAATGTACAATATATAACCTAAGTTTCAAACATATGGATTGGTTTTTTTACATAATATTCTCTAGTAAAAATATACCTTTAGCCTTAATTACACAGAGAATCAAAAAATT
>SEYY01024221.1:5000-10000 GCA_009176605.1 Armadillidium nasatum | reverse complement strand
CAACAAAGTCGGTGTTAATTTCACAATTAATTTCCAAATTGACCGTTAGCCATCTATCTCTCATATCAGATTTCAGATTAATGACAAAACCTTTGATTTATCAATTATGCTTTTATTAATGATGTAAATGATTAATTTTTTTTCTTTTTTTAATTAATGATGTTGATTCTAAGTTGTTGTTTTTTTTTTTCTCTTATTTCATGTGAGAAAAATGTTGTTGATCTTGTCTTAAGGAAGGTTTGGGTAATGATGAAATAGATTAGATATGAAATACATAATAATAATAATAATAATAATAATAATAATGAATAATAATAATAATAATAATAATAATAATAATAATAATAATAATAATAATAATAATAATAATAATAATAATAATAATAATAATAATAATAATAATAATAATAATAATAATAATAATAATAATAATAATAATAATAATAATAATAATAATAATGATATTTTCACAAAAAGTTTTCTTTTTCATTTTATACCTCAATATAATCACTTTTAAATTCTCTAAAAATATCCATTTTTAGAAAACCAAATAATTTTGATCGATCGTAAATATTTTATAAATGAAGCAAAAAACAATTAATTTCGTGACGATGATAAAGCTAAATCATATATATATATATATATATATAGAATATATATATATATATATATATATATATATATATATATATATATATATATATATATATATATATATATATATATATATATATATATATATATATATATATATATATATATATATATATATATATATATATATATATATATATATATATATATATATATATATATATATATATATATATATATATATATATATATATATATATATATATATATATATATATATATATATATATATATATATATATATATATATATATATATATATATATATATATATATATATATATATATATATATATATATATATATATATATATATATATATATATATATATATATATATATATATATATATATATATATATATATATATATATATATATATATATATATATATATATATGCAAACATGCATACAAATTAGAGTGGGCCTTAATTTTCATCTTTCGACAATTGATTCTCCGAACCAATATTTTTATTCTACTAGATAGAAAACTTTTCTATGCAAAATGTCGGCACCACTGGACTAGATTAAGAGGATCCCAAAGACCCCAAAATAATTCACATATTAATTTGCTTGTTTATTTTCAATACCTTAATTACATTACGAAACTGTTTTATGGCAGGCTATTGATACTGAGAAATCGAAATGTATATTTATTATTTACAAATATTGCTCAAATGGTTATTTATTTGAAACATATATTATCAAAGATATTTTGGATTTCACGTTTTCACTAGAGTAGTTTTAGTACATTTGGAATGCTGTTTTATGTATTCACTAACAAGTTGAACAATATATTGCTTCGCTATTTCGTTCTTAACTAAAATGTTCTGATATTCTTGAATTAGATTCACTTCTCTCTTAGCTACATCATTAACCACTACAATTCATTTTAAAAGTTCCATCCCGTATTGGAAGTTCTCATCCTCTTTCCAAGTAGACGAATTGTTGTTCAGAAAACTTGTATGAATTTTAAATCTTGATAACATTGCATTGTAATGAACTGTAATAAAGTATAAAATATCTTTTGCCATGGAATCATGGAATCTTCATTTTTGACAATATATCTTTTAATTCGGTTGTCATAATCGTTGTCGCCAATTGTATTCAATTTATTTGCCATTTTTTGGTTAATGTCTAGCGGAAAATCATCATAAAACATTGCGAATGAAGCAGTTTCCGGTGCCAGGTACCATAAATAGTTTGCGAATTTCTTCACTGCAGCGTAACTAATATCTGCATCAAATTCTTTATATTCGATTATGTTCAGCAGAAAATTGAAATCGAGATAAGGAGCTTTAAATCGAGATATGGAGCGTCAACTGTCAATGGTGCCAAAAAACAAGATCTTAAATAAAGTCTGATAAGAAAGACATTCTTTTGATTGAAACTTTCTCGCTTGTGGATATGTTGAATTGATCCTGAAATAAATATATTTTAAAGGCGTTAATAGCCCTTGCCGTTCACCGATCGTAGCTCACACTGAAGGAATGCGAAATGAGACCCCAATTCGGGAGCTACCGACAAGGGAGATCACGGCTAATTCTAAAGACTATTTCGAAGATGTGATGTCAACACGGAAGATAGAGTAAGTCACGTTCAAACATTTTTTCAATGTTTGTACAGACACCATTTATTCTTCCGGTTGCTTGAAGTTGTATCGAAACAATGCTTATATCCTTTCTTCTATACCCCAATTTTGTACTGCTCGAAAAACGGCTATATATATATATATATATATATATATATATATATATATATATATATATATATATATATATATATATATATATATATATATATATATATATATATATATATATATATATATATATATATATATATTTCAATAAGAAAAGAAATAAATAATTAATATATTGTGACGTATGATAAATGAATAACAAAAAATTAGCGAAAAAAATTTAATGTCATTCAAAAAAATAAAAAAATAAAAAAAACAGCAAATTAGTTAAAACTCTTAATGAATAAAAGAATAAAGCAATATAAAAATTAATCCGTAAAATCTAAACAATAAAAATAGAAGAAAACATGAGAGAAAAATTTAATTATTGAAGCTTGAAGAAGTAATGCAAAGTAATATTAAAAGTGAAAACAAATTTCTTCCAAAATCGAATCAGTCTTGTGTCAAATTATACGAAACGCAATTATAATTTTATTTCTCTTGCTTTATGAGTCATGTCACATTTTAATAGCATTGTGTCCGCAGATGAGCACCTGTATTTGCAAATGGGTGTATATGTATTATGCTTGCTTGTTTGAGTTTTGTGTTTGCATTTGTGTTTTTGCTTGTGTTTGAACTTACGTTTGAATGTTTGTAATGCAAATAAGGAGGTAAAGTTGAAGGCACTTTCGTCTAAAAAGACAATATGAATATTAATCTGCCACCATCAACGAAACTTTATGTACTTGAAAACTTCTTGAAGCTAAAGAAAATTTTTTTTCCTTTTTTTTTTCTTTTTTTATAAAAAGCATATTACACGCACATACACACACACACACACACACACACACACACACACACACACACACACATATATATATATATATAATATATATATATATATATATATATATATATATATATATATATATATATATATATATTTTAATTGTTAATTTTATTTAAAAATTTAATCTTAAAATATTTATTTTACTTAAAGAAAGAAATATAATCAATTTTATTTTATCAAATTTTGTAACAAAACTGATATAATATCATAAGGATTCTCCCATCCCCCCTCCCTTATTTTGAAGATATATTTTACTTCTACTCCTTCTCGAAAAACACACCACTTGTTTACGATCATCGATTAGCAGCAGAGGCTTATAGAATGGAGTTGAACAATAAATTATAAATAGAAGAAGAGTCTTCTTTATAACCCCAAAAACCAGAAGAAATCCTCATGGTTAGATGGCGACCTCGCAAACCTGGCCCCTCATTTCAACAACAAGGCGTCACAGAAAAACTCCTTTCACATTAAGCCTCTGCTGCCGTAAGTAAGTCATCATTTTAGTTATTTACTAATTACCCTTTTATATATCGCAACTCCCAAGCTATTTCACACACACAAGGAAAGCATCTTCAGCAACTGTATATTCAGCAGCTTCAACATAACGGCATCAACGCCAAGAAAAGTTAAGCGTCCTCAAAAGAAGAGTTTGCACGCAGTTTTAAAGAGTCTTAAAGGAATTAAAAGAGTTTGCACGCCTATTCTCGCGTCCTCATGGTTCCTCAGAAGCTCACATCACCCCATTAGCCAAGGGCATCAGCATCAGAAGCAGCAGAATACTACGATTGCTCAACAGCAACAGCAACAACAGGATCTACCTCAGGAGAAAATCCACTCACTATACAAATATTGCAGCAAATTTCACAACCACAAAAGCGGGAAAAATTAATCCCATAATTTGCAAATTTTTTTTTTTTTTCAAAGAATTAACATCAAAATTTTTTTTTTTTTCTCTTTTTTTTCCACAACCCCCCGAATTTCTATTAACTTTGTTAATAGTATTATCTTAAAAATTCGAATTTTAATCTTAAAATATTTATTTTACTTAAAGAAAGAAATATAATCAATTTTATTTTATCAAATTTTGTAACAAAACTGATATAATATCATAAGGATTCTCCCATTTTTGAAGATATATTTTACTTCTACTCCTTCTCGAAAAACACACCACTTGTTTACGATCATCGATTAGCAGCAGAGGCTTATAGAATGGAGTTGAACAATAAATTATAAATAGAAGAAGAGTCTTCTTTATAACCCCAAAAACCAGAAGAAATCCTCATGGTTATATATATATATATATATATATATATATATATATATATATATATATATATATATATATATATATATATATATATATATATATGTCTCCTCTTGTGGGCAAATGCCAGAAGCCTACTTGTTTCCACCAGAGTTGAGGAAATGTCTGTCAGAAATTTGGTTGCTAATGGTCGACGTGACCCGATACACTGCATTTAAAGTTGTGCAAGTCAAAGGAAGTTGGAAAAACAGATAAAGGGAGTGTGTTCCAGACTTTACCAGTAGAGTACATGTACGATTGAGCATGGCGGTTAAGTCTGGGGTCAGAGAGTTGGACAGAGAAAGTATGAAACTGTGTATAAAGTCGTGTCGGGCAAGACCTTGTCAATGGAGGAGTTATGCGACGTGAGAGTTCAGAAGAACAGTGTCAGTTGCAATAGCGATAGTATTCGACTAGTAAAAAGAGATTGGAGAAAGTTCGTAACAGCAAAAGAGTTTAAAAGACGAAAAACCCTATATTCCACCTTTTTGAGAAGAGCTGTATAAGTCGA
>SEYY01024220.1:15000-19123 GCA_009176605.1 Armadillidium nasatum | reverse complement strand
ACCTTTTCCAGGAGAGCTGTATGAGTGGAACCACCCCAGATGACTGACGCATACTCCATACAGGGGCGAACAACACCCCTATACAAGAAAGCAACTGGGTGTGTAAAAATACTAATGCGCCTAGAAACCAACTCTTAAAGTTGTTAAAAGAGAGGTAATGTATTTCAAGAAAGATCACGAGAAAATTAAACAGGAATATTAGAACAGATGAAGACTGAGTTGAGTGTTTTCAGAAGATATCATAGTTGTGTGGAAGATGGGCGAGTAGAGAGATGAGGAATGGTTGGTGGCATTGAAAACGACCATGTTTTCTTTGCTCCAATTTGAAATGTGAGAAAAATCAGATGTCAGTTGTTTTAAGGACACCCCATCTTGCATCAAATAACTGTTGTTTCAAATTGAAAGGATTAATAAATGGTGGAGTCAACGACAAAAAAGTGTATAGGTGAAATAACAAAGAGAAGGTCATCGATGAAAATCAGAAAAACTTGGGGATAGGACGGATCCTTAAAGAAAACAACTATTTATAGATTTAAAGGAAGAATGGTCGCCGTCTACAGTTGCTGCTATAGAAAGATGGAAAGGAAATCAGAGAGAAAGTCAAGGAGTAGGATAGATTCCGAAAGAGGGTATATATATATATATATATATATATATATATATATATATATATATATATATATATATATATATATATATATATATAATATATAAACTGAAGTATAATACAATTAAAATAAAATTTAGATCTTTTCTTTTTTTAAAGGACATTCAATGAATTATTCGTAGCCACCAATTCTTCATTTATTATTTTTTAAATGAACTAATAATATATATTAACACTCTCTTGTACAATTGCATTTTAGGTTCTATATTAATGGCCCATGTTAATGGAAACCTTTAAAACACATATTTGTTAATTTTCGATGAGAAAGGCTGTGTTCTCTATATTTTTATATCTTTAATAAGTTTCTAAATTGGATCTTTTCACTTCGGTGGGCTGTTATTTCTAATGAGATGGAAGCGTAGCTTCTCTTTGAAAAAAAATCCTAAATTTTTTCTGATCAAATTTTGATTAACCAATATATATATCTAAATATTTAATTATTATATATATATATATTATATATATATATAATAATATATTATATTAGTTTATTTATATCTGTCAAAAGTTACTTAGACTAAATTCGAAAAAGAAATATTATTTTATTTTGATATCTGTCTAAGACTAATTTGATTACATCAATGAAGAAAGACAAAATTTTACTTTCATATCTGTCCAAGACTAATTCGTTCAAAGTCATCAAAGTAAGACAAAATTTTATTTTCATATCTGTTTATGCCTAATTTGATAATTTAAACTCGATAAACAAAGATAAAATTTATTTTCTTATCTATTTAAGCTAATTTGATTGAAATTCATTTTAAAGAAAGACAATATTTTGTTTTCATATCTGTTTAGGGATAATTCAATTAAATTCGGAAAAGAAATAATTTTATTTTCATATCTGTCAAAGACTAATTTAATTAAATTCGGAGAAAAATATGTAATATTATTTTTATACTTGTCTAAGGCTAATTTGATTAAATACAATAGAAACAAAAATTTTTTTATTATACCTGGATAAGACTAATTTAATTAAACTCGATAAAGAATATAATTTTACATTAGTATCTGTCTAAGACTCATTTGATTAAATTCAATAAAAAAAAGGCAAAATTTTATTTTCATATCTGGTAATGCCTAATTTAATAATTTAATCTCTATAAACAAATTCAAAATTTATTTTCTTATCTATTTAAGCTAATTTGATTGAAATTCATTAAAGAAAGACAGTATTTTGTTTTCATATCTGTTTTGGGTAAATAATAAATAAATAAATAAATAATTTAATAAATAATAAATAAATAAATAAATAATTTAATAAATAAATAATAATAGTAAAATAAATAATTTTATTTCCATATCTGGCAAAGGCTAATTTAATTAAATTCTTAGAAAAATATGTAATATTATTTTCATATCTGTCTAAGGCTAATTTGATTAAATTCAATAGAAACAAAAAAATTTTTTATCATATCTGTATGAGACTAATTTAATTAAACTCGATAAAGAAATATAATTTTAAATTAATATCTGTCTAAGACTAATTTGATTAAATTCACTAAAGAAAGACAAAATTTTAATTTCATATATGCTTAATATTAAATTTACTTTATTCGATAAAGAACGTCAAAGTTCTAATTACATTTCTGCCTAATATTATTCTAATTATATTCAATAAAAAATAACATTTGCCTCCATATCTCCCTAAAGTTATTTTAATTAAAATAAAAAGGGAAAAACAAAGTTCTATTTTATTACATACTTTTGTATATTTTTGAGTACATTTCACTTTACTTCTTCGTCTTCCTTGTTCCCAATTGCCATTTTATAAAGTGACGGATTAGTTACAGATTTAAAGTTATTCAACTTAAAGTTAATAACATTGTTTTTCGTTTGTCAGTCATTTCACTTTAAAAAGTTATCATATTAAATTAAGGAGAAATTTTCATCGACTTTCTTTAATGTAAATGACCTGTTAATATAATATAATAATATACAATATAATATATATATATATATATATATATATAATATATATAATATATATATATATATATATATATATATATATATATAAATGGAAAAAAATTAAATTTAAATCAAATTTATTTACGGAATATAAGATTTGTAATTTTTGTTAAGTTCCTTTATAAATTTTTATTTAAATTATGTAGATTAATCCAAAGAAATATAATTAAATACTTTTTATTATTTAAGATAGTAGTAAGGAGCCTTTCTTGTCGGGTGTCAGATCTGTCAAAAAGTCACTAAATCTGGCAACCTGTCAGACCTCACGTTCTTTCGTGAGGTTATTTGGGAGGCCCATACTCTTTTCTCACTCCTTGGAGAGTGTTCAAGGCCACCAGATTGTTTTGACCCTCTCACGGAGGGTAGTACCTTCTTAATTGGGTTGAGGCCTAGCCCAGCACGCCAAATTTTTTTAAAACCTTTCTCTAACGTTGTTCACGCTTCTTCTCTGAGGATATTTTGAAGTTGTAGCCTCCTTCAAGGGGGTGAGGAATACTAGCCTCCATCATGATTTTTATTATTAATCCTCTAACTGAGACCTGCTCTGTTCCTTCCTCGAGTGTTTTGCAAAATGAATCTTTTTCTTTTCCTAGTTTCTGGGGCACCTATTTAATGAGAATCGGTGCTTTTATCTCTTAGTTAATGTAGAGACAGAGAGGGACCTTCAGGAGACTGGGTGTTCTTCGAGTCTCTCCAGCTGACCTGTTGTACCGACTAGTAGACGGTGGTAGCCACCACTTCTCTTCAGGCCTTTGCTCGCCTTAGCTGGAAATGCTACTTCAAGGGAGGAATCACAGTTGAGGGCAAAATGAGCTGCCATACTGAGGCATCCCTTTGAAGGGCAGAGTAGGCAGGAGCTTCTTCTTGGGGAGCTGGATATTCTGGAGAAACTGCTTCTTCAGCGGGAACTGGTTGCTGTATTTTCAGGACCTTTTTCTGGTTTCTGCTAAGGTAAAGTGAACAGCTAAATTTCTAAAATTATCACTAAAATGGGAAGGTTCAGAAAAAGAAATAGAAAGTTTTTGACTTTTAATTATTCTTATCAAAATGCATAATAAACTCATCATAAATATTCTTTTATTACAAAGTATTGAATTAATATAAAAAATAATCGTTAAAAAGATATAATAATTATTAATATTTTTATAACAACTTTATTTTAACAAAATACACGAAAATTGAAAATATGACAACTTATATTTATTAATAAAATATAGATAAACATTGATAAAATATATATTATAAATATTAAAACAATTATGTTACTCATTCGAATTTCCTGCGTTAAATGGTTTTATTCTTGTTTTTCTTTTTGGCGCACTTTTATTCTCGTTGATTTTTAAGAATCGTTATCTAACTGTTAAATTATAATTAATAAACTTATTTAAGCAAAGAGGACATTTTTAAATTCTTTTTATTATTAAATTTTTTAATATCATTTATTTTTCACAAAACACTTATTTTCACTTATTATTTACTCAAAAA
>SEYY01024220.1:7500-10000 GCA_009176605.1 Armadillidium nasatum | reverse complement strand
AGTGTAGGGGATATTATAGAACCCTGAGGAACACCGCTATTAATACAATTAAAGGAATAAACGATTGCAGTCTACAACAGCTGCTATAGAACAACCTGAAAAGAAAATCAGACAGAAGATCACAGACAAATGGATCGATTCCGGAAGAGGGAAGTTTAGAAATCAAAGGCTTTCGATATGTACAGTGCGACAGCAAAAAATTCATCGAAATTCTGAAGTGCGGAGGACTAAGAGTCAGAGAGAAAAGAAAGATCACTAATAGAGCTTTTTTTAACCAAAGTTATACTGGCGATCAGAGATAAGACTTGAAGAAATGAGTTTTTTCCAAATCTTCCTGTTAAGAATAATTTCGAAAAATTTTGAAAAAAAGGAGGCTAAATAAAATAGGACGATATGACTGAGTGGGCACACGTTTCCAGCAAAAAAGGAAGTTTGAAGTAGAAATACAGAGACGAAAGAGTTTATTAAGGCAGGGTGCAATCTCCAAAGCTCAAATTTTGATAACCACAGGAAGGATACCATTAGGACCTTACGACTTCTTAGTGTTGAGCTCAGAGGTAGCAGAAAGAACATATTTAGGAAAAATTAAAATTTTAGGCATAAATAAGTTTGAAGGGGTTGAAGGATGAGGAATAGCTGTGGATTCGTCTAAAATTAAATTAGAGGCAAAAGTTTGTGCGAAGAATTTAGTTTTAGTAGATGTTAAAACGGCAATTCTGCCTCCAGAAGATACTAAAGTAGGTTAAAGAGGAAAAATCACGGTTAAAGTTAGCATTTTTTTTTTTTTGTAAAATGCCAGAAACTGTGTGGGGAAGAGGAACCAGAAAGATTATTGCATTTTCTACGGAGAAATCAACTTTTGGAGTTACGGAGAATAGATTTTGAACGATTCCGGGAAGAAACATAAATTGCTTGAGTTTCTGGAGTTTGAAGAGGAGGCTAATCCATAAAGCTATCATCCTTGCACGAACAGGACGAGAATAAGAAAAGTTAAACCAGTTTTTGTTAGGCTTAGTAGAAGGGAAAGGAAATGGAATGTACGCCTCCATACCTGAGAGATTCACTTCGATAATGAGCTCTGTACACTCCGAGAGACCACTCCCACTCCCACGGAAGCTATATATATATATATATATATATATATATATATATATATATATATATATATATATATATATATATATATATATATATATATATATATATATATATATATATATATATATATATATATATATATATATATATATATATATATAATATATATATATATATATATATATATATATGTGTGTGTGTGTGTGTGTGGGTGTGTTTGTGTGTATTCCCGTTTTTGTGTGTTTTATGCTCGTGCATGTGTGTAATTTGTGCCCGTTTCTGATAAAATTACTTTTCATTACCGAAGAGAAAATTACAATTCAAAACTTTTGGAAACTTCGAAAAAATTTCTCACCTCTTACGTTATAGGAAAAAAATAAAATATTGAAAGAGAGAGAGAGAGAGAGAGAGAGAGAGAGAGAGAGAGAGAGAGAGAGAGAGAGAGAGAGAGAGAGAGAGAGAGAGATAGTAAAAAGAAGCGTCTGAAAGAAACTCTAAATTAAGCTCTTTCTACCAAGCCCGAATTTCGAAGCTGAAAAGTTTTACTGAAGAGACTTTCGAATTCATTTTTCGTTTTCTTTTATTAATTTTTCCGTTTTCTTTTATTAATTTGGTTATTGAAAAGGGGAAACTATTTAAATTTCGTTTATCTCTTTCGTTCCCTCATTTAGGGGTTTTATTTCAGAGGCGATACAGTCTAAAATACTAAAATATTATTTTTAAAACTACTTCAACTATTAGTACTCCAACTAATTTTACTAGTTGTACTATTAATACCTCAATTGCTATTACTATCAATGCTTTTATAACTTTGGTCTAAGAAATAATTATAATGATCATAATGATAATACGTAATACAGAAATAAAAATAATGTAAATAATAGCATTGCTAAAAATTGAAAGCAATATAAAATAGCAATAATAATAATAATAATAATTAAAATAATAATAATAATAATATTGAGTCCCTCTTTCAACCTTCAATAATAATAATAATAATAATAATAATATGATAATTTTACTTAAGGTTTTAGGCTTAATCCTCGGGCAGGAAATCACATCTTCATGATATGAATTTTAATAATCTGAAAATTGTGTGAAAAAAATGTTGCACAGCTACACCACCGATGGTTCAAAAGGAAATCATTCGGAACTTCTACTTGGCCAAGCTAACCTATGCCCAAGTTGTGGTTGGGGAGGTCTTCGAGAGCTTTTCACTAGGCGATAAGTCAGTAGAAGTTCCGAAATGATTTCCTTTTGAACCATCGGTAGTGTAGCGGTTAGCACCATGGACTTGCATCTTTTGGGCCCAGGTTCGATTCCCCGAGCAGTTTTATGTATTATACATATTAATTCCACGGATAATAGTGGATTTTAAGTAATAACTACTGCACTGCGTACT
>SEYY01024218.1:197500-198754 GCA_009176605.1 Armadillidium nasatum | reverse complement strand
TGATCAAATTGCAACATGTTCGAGTTTTTTGAATAAAGGTGGTGTATGACTATAAAAATCTCTGCTGCCACTAAGTATTCTTATGATTCGTTTTTGCATTGTTATGATTTGATGTGTGTTAGATTTGGGTGTTGTTCCATATATAGGTAGGCAGTACAGTAAGTGGGGGTGAATGTATGCAAAATATATTTTTCGTAGAACATTCAGTGGAATGGATTTAGCTAATTTAACAAGGATGTACATATACTTTGCAAGTTTATTTACTAATGTGTTTATGTGTTCTTTAAATGCAGGTCTGTCTTAGCTCAATATCTTTTAGTTTGACTTTAAAATTATCTCCAACGTTTTTATTGCTTATTATAATGTAAGAGGTTTTTTGTATGTTTAATGATAGTTTATTTGCGTCGACCCATCTCATGATGTTTGTTAGAGAGGTTTCAACTTTTTTGGATAGTGTTTCGGGGTTTTTGTCATTGATCAATATAGATATATCATCTGCGAACGATACTGAGAAAGAGTTGTGTGAGTTTATTAAATCGTTTGTATATATTGAAAACAGAAGTGGTGCAAGTATGGAACCCTGTGGAATGCCAGTTTTTATTTGTTGCGTGTTAGAAAGTATATCATCTAGCTTTACGTATTGTTGTCCACCTTTGAGGTAAGTTTCAAAACACTGCAAGTTTAGGCCATCGAAACCCAGTCTTTTTGTTTGGTTAATAGATATCATGGTCTATTGTGTCAAACGCTTTGGTGAAGTCTAGTAGCAGAAGGGCGGAGGAGTCTTTATTTTCTAAATTTTTGTAAAGTTTTTCGGTCAGACAGATGAGTGCGTCCGAGGTTGAACGGCCTTTTCTGAAGCCGAACTGGAAATCGCTAAGTAGTGAATTGGAATTAAGATATTCAGTCAGCTGCTGAAATATTATTTTTTCGAAATTTTGCTAAATCGTGTGAGTAATGAAAATTGGTCTATAGTTCTTAGGGAGGATCATCTTTTTAAAAATGGGAGTCACGCGGGAAATTTTGAGGGTAGAGGGGAAAGTGCCGGAGAGGATTGAGACATTGAATAAGTGAGCTAGTGGTGTGGAAATGATGTCAGCCACGAGTTTGTATTTGTGATTTGGGACGCTCAAAATATCGCATTTTTTATTTTGTAAGCCAGCTATTATATTTTGGACATCTAATGGGGTAATGTTTTCGAATGCGAATAATAATAATATAATAATAATAATAATAATAATAATAATAATAATAATA
>SEYY01024218.1:187500-190000 GCA_009176605.1 Armadillidium nasatum | reverse complement strand
TATTATTATTATTATTATTATTATTATTATTGCTCATAAGACAAGCTGGCATAATATATTTTCTAGCTTCTTACTACATGGGTGACTTCTTTTTTTGTTAGGGCTTTCCAAGTCGTCATCGACAGCTCTTCATTTTCATAAGATACGTTCGCAGTCAAGCCCATTAAGAACACAAGTCTGTGATTCACTTCAATAGATCGCTTCACGTAAGTGCTTATTCTCTGCGTCAAACCTAGGACGAGAGTGTCGATTCTCTGATCAAAACTCATGGCAACTTCCTCGTCAGTGCTTGATGTGATACACTCTTCAAATAGCTATAAAATCATTTTTATTATCAATATTTCCTTCCCATTTCTTTAGAATTACATTTTCGAGTCATATTTAATAATAATATTTAATAGTAAAGCTTATCTATTTTAAAGAAAAACTGATAAAAATAAGCTTAAAATGTATTATAATAATAAGTAAAAAGTTTTATAAAACAGTAATTAAAAAAATTTCTTATAACAACTTGCCTTTAGAAAGTATCTAAGTGAAAAGACATAATTTTCAGAAAAAACTTTTAGAGCTTCTAGAGATGTGAATATAACGCGCCCCCTGGTGGCAACAGGGCGATACTTGTCTCTTGCGTTTCCAATTTTAAGCAAACTTCTTTTACTCTCAGCAAGTCTTGTTCTATATTCGGCTGAAGTTGTCTAAAGATATTGAACAATTACCCTATGCTGTACATTGTGAATTAAATAATTAGAAAATTCTCAGAAAATTTATACTATCTCTTAGGTTTTTCTAACGTAATTTTTTTTTTTTTTTTTTTTTTTTTTTTTTTTTTTTTTTTTTTTTTTTTTTTTTTAAATTGGGAACCTTTCTTAAAACAATTCTTGATTAAAATAGTATAACTATTTTGGTAAAGTATCCGACCTTCCGTCCGATCTCTTCTGACAGTTTCGAGGAATGATTTATATAAGTTAACAAATTGCATAATATTACTATAAAAAATATTAGAAATGATAACAAAAACTTATAATAAAATTTTAAAAAGTATCCACTATTAATCTGAAAAAAAATTAAATAAAAATGTTCTTTAGAATTTATTACTTGAAAATATTTTTTAAAAATATATTTAAAAAAAAAATATACTTAAAAAGATATTATTTTTAAAAAAAATTAGCTTCTCCAGTAGGAAGAAATATATTCATGAGGTTAAAGAAATCTACAAAATCATATAATAAAATAAATGATTACATTATAAGTTTTCACAAAAGTTATAGTTTATTATTTAAATTAGATTACCACAAATTATTTACTTACAATTTTTGATAAATATCTAGAATAAAAAGTAGCATTTAATGTAAACAAATAAAATAAAAATTATATTTAAAAAAAAGCATAAAAATAAAACCTTTGCTTCATAGAACGATGACAGAAGATCTTCATTGTCCAACTGACCAAGGGTTGTTTCTGAAAGCTTTCTAAGAATGGACAATTCCAATCCCTCAAGAGCCTCTTCGTCTTTACGAATTGAACCTGATAACGTCGTTCTTTGTTCGAAAAGATCAAACCTCTCTCTCTCGAATACTTCACTACATTATATATATATATATATATATATATATATATATATATATATATATATATATATATATATATATATATATATATATATATATATATATATATATATACTTAACTTACTTGAGCAATTTTTCTTCAAGTACTTTTGGAGCCATTGCAAATGAAATTGGAGTTACGTAAACTCGCACCTCGGGTGGAATGGCGGAACATGAACCAGTTACAAATATTATTTTATTCTCTCTGCTCTGTATATATATATATATATATATATATATATATATATATATATATATATATATATATATATATATATATATATATATATATATATATATATATATATATATATATATATATATATATATATATATATATATATATATATATATATATATATATATATATATATATATATATATATATATATATATATATATATATATATATATATATATATATATATATATATATATATATATATATATATATATATATATATATATATATATATATATATATATATATATATATATATATATATATATATATATATATATATATATATATATATATATATATATATATATATATATATTATATATATATATATATATATATATTATATATATATATATATATATATATATATATATATATATATATATATATATATATATATATATATATATATATATATATATATATATATATATATATATATATATAATATATATATATATATATAATATCGAAGTTATTTCTATAAATGTCTTATTACTTCACTTACTTCAGATTTAATCTTTTCGAGAACTTTCTTCAATTGACTGTTAAATGGTTTCAAAGAAGTGTGTAAAATAGCAACGGTTTTCTTCTCTTCATTCGCTTGTAAGAGATCTTTGTAAAAGGACTTCTGATCGGAGTGAAGGAA
>SEYY01024218.1:177500-182500 GCA_009176605.1 Armadillidium nasatum | reverse complement strand
ACCAAGCTTCTGCTGAAGTTGCCTTTGCTCCACTTGTAAGTTATTCAAATCTCTCTCCCCTTCTATTACTCTGTAGAAACATATATATATATATATATATATATATATATATATATATATATATATATATATATATATATATATATATATATATATATATATATATATATATATATATATATATATATATATATATATATATATATATATATATATATATATATATATATATATATATATATATATATATATATATATATATATATATATATATATATATATATATATATATATATATATATATATATATATATCTTTTCTCGTCTATCTTATGAAACTGAACCTAATGACTGCCCTCAGTTTCAGGCCTGAAACGTTGTTCTTATTATGCTTAAGTGTTTTTAATGTTATATATTATATATATATATAACATTATATATATATATATATATATATATATATATATATATATATATATATATATATATATATATATATATATATATATATATGAGAGAGAGGAATTTTTTACTCTAAATGCTAATTTACATATTTTCTATATAAACATTTCTTCTTTATAGTTCATGTTGCTATTTACTGATTTGTTTTCCAATTTATTTAAATGTTATATATATATATATATATATATATATATATATATATATATATATATATATATATATATATATATATATATATATATATATATATATATATATATATATATATATATATATATATATATATATATATATATATATATATATATATATATATATATATATATAAATGCATATAACATTTTTCTAAGAAATTGGTCAATACTCACCGTGCTTTTTTCGGCTCAACATTTCTAAGAACTTGACAATACGTATCTAAAGCTCTGAGCCACGCGCATAGAGGACGACAGGGCTTAGAGAGTTTACCAACCTTTACAAAACACGCATATATATATATATATATATATATATATATATATATATATATATATATATATATATATATATATATATATATATATATATATATATATATATATATATATATATATATATATATATATATATATATATATATATATATATATATATATATATATATATATATATATATATATATATATATATATATATATATATATATATATATATATATATATATATATATATATATATATATATATATATATATATATATATATATATATATATATATATATATATATATATATATATATATATATATATATATATATATATATATATATATATATATATATATATATATATATATATATATATATATATATATATATATATATATATATATATATATATATATATATATATATATATATTAATATTGTTTCAGAAGAAAATATAAAAAATAGTAAGAAAAACAACGATAACATTTCAAAATAGCTTTTATTTCTTCAACTTACAACATTTTCATAATAATTAGAAAATCATTATTGCTATTATTTTCTTTATTATTACTATTATTCGTAGTAGTATTAATATCACTATTATTATCATTTTTATTATTAGTAGTAGTATGGTTATTATAATTATTATAATTATTATTATTATTATTATTATTATTATTATTATTATTATTATTATTATTATTATTATTATTATTATTATTGTATATTAATAATTGTTGTTATTATTATTATTATTATTATTATTATTACTATTATTCATTATTATTCTTATCATTATTATTATTATTATTATTATTATTATTTTTATTATTTTTATTATTATTATCATTATTATAATATTAAAATGTTATAAAATTATATGAATTGAAATAGTTAAAAAAAAAAAAAAAATTATATGATAAATAAACTAACTTCGTCAGGTGTGAATTTTGGATATTCGATGAACTTTCTGAGCTTCCGAAGAATAGTTTCATTCAAAGACTCTTTTTCGATTTCGAGGAGTCGTTTCGTCATGTTTGGCTCTCCGAGGAGGGTCTTAATTGACGGCCATTCGGGTCTAAATGAATAGAAAGTGTTTTGGTAGAGGAATTCTGAAACCCTAACTTCCCCTAATCTACACTTATATATATATATATATATATATATATATATATATATATATATATATATATATATATATATATATATATATATATATATATATATATATATATATATATATATATATATATATATATATATATATATATATATATATATATATATTATATATATAAGTGAAATAAATTTCCTATGTAATTAAAATACTCCAACATACTTCACGTTTAGAAGCAAACAAATCGCCGACATGACTTGAAAAATAAGTTCAGGAGGCTTGTTAAGAACTCTCACTTCAACCAAGTCTTTCTTATCCAGAGTCTTGATTTGTTTTTCTGCTGACTCAATTTCAGGAAGAGCTTCTTTGATTTCAGTCGAAATTTCTTCATTAAGTGACGATACGAATTCACTTTTTTCCTGGATTAAATTTAATAAGAGTAAAGAAGAATAAAATAATAATGGGGGAACAATAAAATAATAATGTCAAAAATAGTGAATAAATTTGAATTTTATTTTTTATCAACACTGTAGTTCATTCAAAACAAAATAAAAATAATAATATACAAAATAGTATTTTCAAAAAAACGTTATAATGTATAAAAATATAATTTCAAATAAAATGAAATTAATAATAAAAAAAAATTGTTTCCTTTCAGATAAAAAGTGCTAAATATAATTCCTTTTATGTTTTATAATTCATAAAAATTAGCATTTTAAAAGGTTTAAAATTGTGTGAGAAGCAAAATGTGTTTGACCAAGTGTTTATTGAATGCCCTCATTAATAAAATATTAAAACTAAAAAAATTTTTAAACTATGATATAAAATATCTGTCAAAATAGCGAGATTTTTTATTATAAAAATTAATACAGTTATAAAAAATGAATATAGCCTTCTAATTATTTGTTCAATACTATTTACACTTTCTATCTGCAGTTGGTTTTTTCTCTTCTTCTTTTTTTAGTTCACATCTCACTGACATTGCCTTATTCAAGGAGAGGAACTTTTTTTGAGTAGTATATTACTAGGTGTGATCAAACCGGAGCCCTCAAGCACGTAGGTTAATCACTCTACCGTTTGAGCCACGGTAGACTGCTACGATTATAACTAAAGTTATAAATATTGTTTTTATATGTAATTGTTAGACTAAAAGTGTTAGTTATAATTCCATATATAGTTACGATTATTGTTATAGTGCTAGTTATAGTTTCCATATGTGGTTGATATAGCTATAGTTGTAGTTCTAGCTGTAGTTTTGCTAGGGGTGTAGCTGTTGTGCTAGGTATAACTGCTATCTGCAATTCTTTTAATTATGTGTGTAAATAACATATAATCTATATATATATATATATATATATATATATATATATATATATATATATATATATATATATATATATATATATATATATATATATATATATATATATAGTGTCGACTAGATAAGAAGAATTTATTGTAGTAATATACTTTTATAATTTTAATTGTTTCAAGACATTTCATGTAAAATTGGCAAATCGAAACGAAGATTTATTTTAAATGTATATACTTCATCTTTAAGAAATATTTAGAATAGGACTGTAATCAAGATAGAGAGTTAGCTGGACAAGAGATACCTAAATTGGACAGGAATCTACCTTTTAACATTTCTTAAACTTCAGTTATTAATATCATAACTATATTGACGGTAATTAATCAAATATATATACATCTTATATACATATTTAAATAAAAATTTAAATTTAGGGGAAAAATTGACTACATAAGGAGAGAGAGAGAGAGAGAGAGAGAGAGAGAGAGAGAGAGAGAGAGAGAGAGAGAGAGAGAGAGAGAGAGAGAGAGAGATTAAACCTTTAACTTTTCCTCATGTTCAGTAAGTTGTGCTCGAAAATCAGCGACAATGTTGCGTTGTTGTCCGATTCCCGAAGTGAGTTGTAGAGCTTCGTCTTGGGTGGTTTTTAAATCGGGTTCAAGTTGACTTAGTTCTGTTCTCAATTCGTCAATATTCTCATTCGTGCTTTCTAATTTCTAATGAATATATATATATATATATATATATATATATATATATATATATATATATATATATATATATATATATATATATATATATATATATATATATATATATATATATATATATATATATATATAGATAGATAGATAGATAGATATAGGAATTGTACATTTAAGCCCTCAGTATAAATTTTGAGTTCCGTTTGAAGTTCTTTTCTTCTTCTTCTTAAAATCCAAACAAAAACTTTGCAACATTCGATGAAATCTTGCTCCGTTACTCTTCCAACTTCATTTTCTGGAAAAAAAAAAAAATAAATAAATAAATAAATAAATTGAAAAATTTAAAATACAGTTCATAAATATATAAATCATATAATATATATAATATATATATATATATATATATATATATATATATATATATATATATATATATATATATATATATATATATATATATATATATATATATATATATATATATATATATATATATATATATATATATATATATATATATATATATATATATATATATATATATATATATATATATATATATATATATATATATATATATATATATATATATATATATATATATATATATATATATATATATATATATATATATATATATATATATATATATATATATATATATATATATATATATATATATATATATATATATATATATATATATATATATATATATATATATATATATATATATAGTGTGTGTGTGTTGGTGTGTGTGCATTTATGTATCCATGAATTTATTTAAAATTTTTAGAATCTTTTTAATGTCCACGGAAGAAAAAAAAAAGGGGGGGGGGACATGCCTTCGTTTTCGATGCCATGAATGTCTTTATCTCTCTCTCTTTCTCCTTCTTCGTCTTCTTCTTCTTCGCCTTCTTCAATAACAGAATATAATTCCTT
>SEYY01024218.1:152500-165000 GCA_009176605.1 Armadillidium nasatum | reverse complement strand
AACCTTTCTAAAGATGTTCCTTCCTTGTCCTCTTGAGCTAGCTTATATATTCACGCAGACTTGGATATACTTTCCATGTGTGAGTCTTAATTGTGGGAAATAAAGCTTCTAATTACCAAACTTTTAAATATCTTACATTCAAAGACATTCTCCAATTTTTATATTCCCTGTGACAACTCTGTCGTCTCATTTGTTTCCAATATATACATTAGAAATATAATCTCTCCTTACCTCTATGTCTACCTCTTTCCCTATATTGTTCTTTTATAATTCAAGGCTTGATTCTGCAATCTCCTGAGAAACTTTCGCTGGAGAAAAATCCTCTTGGGTTTTACTTATTTTATTTTTTGAATGTGTTAGTTTTATTTTCCTTTTCTCATTTACATTAGATCCATGAGTGTCAATTTTACATAAAAGGAAGTGTATACTATATATATATATATATATATATATATATATATATATATATATATATATATATATATATATATATATATATATATATATATATATATATATATATATATATATATATATATATATATATATATATATATATATATATATATATATATATATATATATATATATATATATATATATATATATATATATATATATATATATATATATATATATATATATATATATATATATATATATATATATATATATATATATATATATATATATATATATATATATATATATATATATATATATATATATATATATATATATATATATATATATATATATATATATATATATATATATATATATATATATATATATATATATATATATATATATATATATATATATATATATATATATATATATATATATATATATATATATATATATATATATATATATATATATATATATATATATATATATATATATATATATATATATATATATATATATATATATATATATATATATATATATATATATATATATATATATATATATATATATATATATATATATATATATATATATATATATATATATATATATATATATATATATATATATATATATATATATATATATATATATATATATATATATATATATATATATATATATGCTGTTAATCCTAATTTCCATACCAATATTTGGCAACAATACTTCAGTAAACTTAAGTAAAGGCGTCAATGGACTTCTCACAAACTTCTCTTCATTTCCTGGTGAGTTAAAAGAGCCATCCTCATCAGACACGATCTCAGTTTTTGAAGGCAAAGACGGTGAAGAAAGAGCAAAAAATATTGCAAAAGAGTCCATCATCTTCATCTCTTGTCCTTCAACGATACACCTAAAATTGAAGGAGAATTTTTAATAGAAAAAGTCTTTTATTTCGAGGACATTTGCTAGGAGGACTTTTTATTAGAATGTTGATAAACGTTTCAGAATATTATTTCTTCTAAAAATATTTAGTGATGAAATATAAGATATAAAACAGAAATAAGTTTAATTATCCATATAAACATATAAATGTTGCGATTGTCTTTGGCTCTTTGTTTTTATTATCATTATTACTATTATTATTATTATTATTATTATTATTATTATTATTATTATTATTATTATTATTATTATTATTATTATTATTATTTTTATTATTAATGGTAGTAGTACTAGTAACCCTTTCCTTTAGCGTGATAAAAAAATAATAATAATAATAATATTTATATTTATAATCATGTTAATAATAATAAAATTAAAAAAATAAAAATAATAATAATAATGACAGTAAAAACAAAAATAATGAAAATATGATTATTAATAATAAAATTTTTATTATTAACATTACTATTGATAGCAGTATTAGTATTAGTATTAATATTAGAATTAGTGCTTTTAATATTTTCAATTTTTATAACTCTAGACATCCAAAATCTCTTTTGTTTTCCTATATATTCTAATTCAGGAGAAACGCCAAAAAAATTTTTATAACAATGTAAATGTTAGTGATGAGATTCGAATCTGGGCTTCCTGTCAAATCAAAAATACATTATTAAGAGACTGCAATAGCTGAATATCAGAGCCTACATTACAAACTTGTGAAAATTTTTTGCCAAAAGTTAGGTTAGGTTAGATTAGGCTAGGTTAGGTTAGGTCAGATTAAGTTAGGTTATTTTAGGTTAGGTTAGGTTAGATTTTAATACCCAAACGGAAAGTTACAGATCAGATATACTTCTACAAAATAGTATATCATCATTACCTTTTGCTAGATATAGATCTTGAGCGGTTGACATTCCATAATGACTCTGCGAGAGTTGAAAGAATCTTCATTTGAAGCATTTGAGGCTCCTTCAGTAAAATCCAAAATCCTCCTTGAACTCCAGCAGTAACAATATGACGAAGGCTCTAAAGGTGATATTTTATTTCATATTTTTCATATAATAATTTTGTTCTATAACATTTTTCTTTTATCTATGGTCTCTCTCTCTCTCTCTCTCTCTCTCTCTCTCTATATATATATATATATATATATATATATATATATATATATATATATATATATATATTATATATATATATATATATATATATATATATATATATATATATATATATATATATATATATATATATATATATATATATATATATATATATATATATATATATATATATATATATATATATATATATATATATATATATATATATATATATATATATATATATATATATATATATATATATATATATATATATATATATATATATATATATATATATATATATATATATATATATATATATATATATATATATATATATATATATATATATATATATATATATATATATATATATATATATATATATATATATATATATATATATATATATATATATATATATATATATATATATATATAAAGTTCTAATATGATAAGTCAAAGAAACGTTTCCCCACAGAGGTTGAAATATGCTTCAAATTATATCAATATTAATATAAATAAATCACAACATAGAGGGAAGGGCATGTTTACTTTGGGATAAAAGTTCTAATCTTAAAGGTAATCTTTTAGATCACGGGGAGTTTTTAGTTGTTTTTACTGTGGACATATTTAATTATCAGTCGTAGTAGTGCCAGTTCGATTCATAGAGGTACTTTCATTTGTAAGTCCATTCTAAACTCTTATTTTCCTTACACATATATATATATATATATATATATATATATATATATATATATATATATATATATATATATATATATATATATATATATATATATATATATATATATATATATATATATATATATATATATATATATATATATATATATATATATATATATATATATATATATATATATATATATATATATATATATATATATATATATATATATATATATATATATATATATATATATATATATATATATATATATATATATATATATATATATATATATATATATATATATATATATATATATATATATATATATATATATATATATATATATATATATATATATATATATATATATATATATATATATATATATATATATATATATATATATATATATATATATATATATATGCTTTGTGTGTGTGTACGTGAAATATACATAATATAAATATATTATAATCATAAATTTAACCAAGTTCAATTTATTTTAGTTTTAGTATATTTTCATGAATAATTACGTATAAAAACGTTAAATAAATCATTAGAGAGTTTCATAATACCTTTGCTGGTGTTTGACTTGTACATGTAATAGAAAAAAGATGTTGTCCAAATGACCTAGAAATATTTTTCAAAGTTTCCAATTTTCCACTTCCACTTCCACCAACGAGAGTCCCACCTGCACAAACAGAATAAAAAAAAAAATTTCTTATACTACACGGAGACATTGGAAACTAGAGAGTAAAATCAAAGATATAAAGCACAGAGTTTCAACAAACATTTTGATCTCAAGGAGGCTGCAATGAGATTAAAAGCAACTCTTTTTGTGCATGGATTAAAGAACGAAGATTGAGGCACGCCCAAGTATTCGAATCCATAACCAGTCTGTTCTGAAGAGATCTCCACGACGACGTCAAGACGGCCACTGTGTTCAAAAATATTGCTCTTTTCCATAGATTTAATTGATTCCAAATTTGATATTCTATGCTTAATTAAGAACATCCAGTGATATGAGGAGCTGAATATATATATATATATATATATATATATATATATATATATATATATATATATATATATATATATATATATATATATATATATATATATATATATATATATATATATATATATATATATATATATATATATATATATATATATATATATATATATATATATATATATATATATATATATATATATATATATATATATATATATATATATATATATATATATATATATATATATATATATATATATATATATATATATATATATATATATATATATATATATATATATATATATATATATATATATATATATATATATATATATATAAAGAGAGAGCGATAGAGATAGATAAATAGATAGATAGATAGATAGATAGATAGATAGATAGATAGATACCTACATATATACTGCTGTTAGGTATGGTCTGTTTCTACGAGTATATTCAAAAAAAAATTCAATCAATTGAATTTCCGGAAAGAGGTGACTTTTATAGATTTATGTAAATATTTTCTGATTATTATAATAACAAAATTAAGGAAACAAGAACATGCCTTTTGTTATAAATAAAAATACATTATTTCAACCCAAGGTGAAAAAGTTCTTACCTTTCTTGAACTTTTTCTTTCATAAGTTCCAAAGTAGCATCTCTTAATTCGATTAAAGTACATAAAATGAAACTAGTTCTTAAGCTTTGAAGTTGGGAGAGTTTTTTGTTCTTTTGAATACTTTTAATTTTGGCAAATGATTTTAATTCTTCTTTCTTTTTAATTTCAGAAAGATCTTCAAAATCGTTCTTTGGTGGTCTCTTTAGAAATGGTAAACTAATACCAAGTTTTCGTGATTGTTGAATTTTCTTCATTTTAGCTATTGTGAAAAGGATATTGGATTCTAATTTTGAATTATTGATAACTTTATCCTCTGCTTTTGACCTCAAACTTTTATTAAAATTACAGTAATATAAATCAATGTTTCTTATAATGTTCTGAAGAACTTCTGAGTAAGTTAAAGCATCTTTTTCTTCTTCAGGTGTTCCTTCTGACGAATTTCTCCAGACTTTTTGAATGGATGTATTCCAACGAATTCTTTCGCACAAATCTAAAACCTTTTATTAGTTTGCATATTAATTAACAAAGTATATATTTATTCTTAAATGAAGCTGCATATATATATATATATATATATATATATATATATATATATATATATATATATATATATATATATATATATATATATATATATATATATATATATATATATATATATATATATATATTTTTTATTAAAAATTTTTAATTTTTATTCCAGCATTTATTAACTTTTCTTCATTTTTTTTTTTTTTTTTTTTTTTTTTTTTTTTTTTTTTTTTTTGCTTAAATTTACTTCCTACAACTAGCAGCAAGTATTTATTCATTTACTAATTTACTCAGCCTTTAGAAAGAGGAGAATTTATTCTATGTTAGTCATAAAACAAGAAAACATTTTATAAGTTGTAATAGGAAAAGTATTTTAAATATTTTTGTATGTAACCCTAAAAATATTTAAAAGAATTTATAAGTAGAATATATATGTTTTCATAAATTTTTATCTTTGAATATATTAATTAATTATTTATATTTTAATTTTATTGTTCAAAATTTTGTATTCTATATGTTTAAAATTAATGTTTGTTTCTATTAATATCTTAAAAGAAAATGTGAAGGCTAAATTGAGAATATTTAATAAATATTAATAAGTAATCACTTCTATTAATTATCTATTTTGTTAACTAAAATATGTAATTATCTTTATTAATTTTTGCACATAAATGAAAATTATTTATTAAATATTATTAATTACCTGTACAGGTACTTCGTTATCCATTTTTAGATCCTCTTTTTGACACTCTTGTAAAATCAATCTCTTTATTGTAGCTTTCATTCCACTTTCCATCCTAGAAAGCCAATCCTCAATTCCGTGGTGAGCCAAAACACTCTATTATTTCAATGGAAAGAGTTAAATTATAATAATATAAATTAAAATTGTGATATTTTTAATTTATTTTATTTTACATACACTGATAAAAAAATATTGTTAATTTAAATTCAGAAAAAAATGTAAATTAATATTGTGATATTTTTAATTTATTTTGTTTTAGATATAGTGATAAAAAATACATTTAATTTAAATACAGAAAATAATATAAATTAAAATTGTGATATTTTTTATTTTTTTTTATTTTAGATACAGTGATAAAAAAATACTTTTAATTTAAATACAGAAAATAAAATAAATTAAAATTGTAATATTTTTATTTTTTATTTTAGATACAGTGACAAAAAAAGTACTGTTAATTTAAATACAGAAAATAATATAAAATGAAATTGTGATATATTTAATTTACTTTATTTTAGATACAGTGAAAAAAATACTGTTAATTTAAATACAGAAAATAATATAAATTGAAATTGTGATATTTTTAATTTTCTATTTCTAGATACAGTGATGAAAAATAATGTTAATTTGAATACAGAAAATAATATAAATTGATATTGTAATATTTTTAAATTCTTTTATTTTATTTTATTTATTTTAATTGATAAAAATACTGTGAATTTAAATACAAAAAAATAATGGTTTTACTACGGATGCAAAAATATTTTAATTTAGGTTAAATAATTTAATTAATAATCAGCTGTACTCCTCTTAATTAATTTTAATTTAAAAACTGTGATGAAAATATTTTTAAATTTGATACGGTAAATGAAAATATTTTAATAAAGATGCAAATATATTTTAAATGTAGATATTTATTTCATTTTAGATACAGATATAAAAATACGGTAAATTAAATACAGAAAATAATGATTTTACTTTAGATACATGGAATAGAATGGTTTTAATTAAAAACCAATTTACTTAATTTTAATATACTTCAACTTAGATAATAATGAAAAACCTTTAATTTAGATACAGTGAATACCAATATTTTAATTTAGAGTCAAAAAGTAAAATACTTTAATTAATAAAGAGATGGGATTCTGTTTAATTTATTTGATTTTAGATACAGTGAGGAAAGTACTATTAATTTTGATAAAATATTTGAAAATATTTCAGTTTAGATGCAAAGATTAAAATGTTTTTAATTTGTAAACAATGAATGTGGAATTCTAATTTAAGTAAAGATTAATGGAATAGTTGAATTCAGATTTCATTTTCAGTTTAGATACAATGGTGGAAATACTTTTATTTTAAAAAAAGAGAATAAAATTATTTTTCTTTAGAGAAAGATAGATAGATAGATAAATAAATAAATAAATAAATAGATACAGAGTACTGAATTAAAACAGATAACCGAGCTCAGAGTTCAATTTCTTATAATTATAATACGGAATTTATAATACATAAATTTAAAACAATTAACTTTGTCTGATTAATTAGTACTAAATTATTTTCTCGACATGATTTTGAGAAATTATTTTGAATTAATTAATTTTTAATACTTTATTTCCGAGATTGTTTTCCACTAATAATGACTGAATTAAAGAAGTATCTCTCTCTCTCTCTCTCTCTCTCTCTCTCTCTCTCTCTCTCTCTCTCTCTCTCTCTCTCTCTCTCTCTCTCTCTCTCTCTTTCTCTCTTAAAATAAGTTGTGAGAATGAAAATGAAAAAAAACTTAAATATTAAACTGTACCTTATTAAGAGTCAAAACTTCTTCTTCTGGGGACACCAGAGCCACAATATCTCCATCTGAGTTACGTTGAAATGAAGAAATGCCAGTAAAAATTGTTGCAAGATAATCTTCTTTGTAAAGTGAGTCCTAAAAGGAATATTTCAGTGATTTTATATATATATATATATATATATATATATATATATATATATATATATATATATATATATATATATATATATATATATATATATATATATATATATATATATATATATATATATATATATATATATATATATATATATATATATATATATATATATATATATATATATATATATATATATATATATATATATATATATATATATATATATACAGGAAGATTCGAAAAATGTTATAAAAACTGGAATTTTAATGTGAAACTATGAACTTTCTCCTTAGTGTCATTGCCAAATTGTCTATGCCAACTCCTTTGTCCATTACGCTAGCTCAAACTATATATTTCTATTAAAAAGGAAAACATTTCCTTCTTTCCTTCTAAATGGAAGCAAACCAGAGGTATATAAACGATTCTTACTCATGTCACGAATTTGAATGAGCTCTTCATCCAACTGTGGAAAATTAAATGAGTTTTTGTTTCTACTGAGTAAACAAAAAACATTTCCTCAGGTCATATTGTTGCAAGAACAAGGTATCAATGGGTGAGTTGCCGCAACCCACAGATAATACTACATATCACATTCCACATACCACCCATATGTGTAGAAAATTTATTTCACTCTAACATACAAATTTGCATTTTTGAATAATTTAATACATACCTGTGTTTGTGTTAATATATCTAGCAACTGATCATCTGGAAGCAAGTAAAATCGTGGAAAAGTGTTTCTGCGCACTGCAAGTAAAGGCTCCAAACAATTTCTAATCTTCTTAAGCTCAAAATAATGAATTTCAAGTTCGTGAAAAAACTGACCGTCATTTAAGTGGTTATGAAGACAAGTATCATTCTTAAACCTGAAATAAAAGTGTTTTCAATGACATAAAATACTTTAATAGTTAATATTAATTTAATAAAAAGAAACTTACTTAATAACAGTACGCTTCCAGAAATTATTTGTTGCATCAAACATGGCAGCTTGCATAGGAAATATTTCAGAAGTTGATTTACGAGACATTAATGGTTCAAGAATTTTCCAACTTTTCTCGAAGTCTTTCAGTGAATCCTAAATTGAAAACGAAAATTATTTAAATTTTGTTATTTATTAATTAACTTCAAATAAGAAAGGTCATGAAAACAATATGAGACGTTTAAACAAGCTTCTTAAAATATTTGGTACTATATATATATATATATATATATATATATATATATATATATATATATATATATATATATATATATATATATATATATATATATATATATATATATATATATATATATATATATATATATATATATATATATATATATATATATATATATATATATATATATATATATATATATATATATATATATATATATATATATATATATATATATATATATATATATATATATATATATTATATATATATATATATATATATATATATATATATATATATATATATATATATATATATATATATATATATATATATATATATATATATATATATATATATATATATATATATATATATATATATATATATATATATATATATATATATATATATATATATATATATATATATATATATATATATATATATATATATATATATATATATATATATATATATATATATATATATATATATATATATATATATATATATATATATATATATATATATATATATATATATATATATATATATATATATATATATACCATTGTTTTTTTCATGAGTATTAAGGTATTTTTCCACTTCACTGAAAATTCTTTTATGTGTAAAGCATACTGAGAGTTCAACAAAGTGTGAAAAGTAAGATCTGCTTTCATAAATAAATCTTCTAAGGAACGAAGATCCCCCAAATAGAAGAGATCTTCCTTGTATCCTTCCTGAAGAGGTACTCTTGCTGTTTTTAATTCCTTTGTTATCTACAGGAGAAAAAAAGAAAACAAAGTATCAGTGAGAATAATGAGCTGTACCAAAAGAAAGCGAAAAATGTATTTAAAAATTTACTTCCTCAAGTTTATCTTCCATGCTCTTCTGTATCTCTGCTTTTAAAGCGACAGAAACCATTGTATCTTTATGTAAATGTAAATTTAAAGCTTTAATATCCTCGAATTTTAACGTAGGCGGTAGAGAAACTCCAATTGCTTCTTCTAATTCTAGAACGTGACGAGGTCTGAGGGTTGGATTATTCAATGACGCTAAAATTGGAATCTGGGAAGCAAAAAAAAAAAATAGGAAAAATGTAAAGAATTACCATTAAAATGTTGTAAAATGTATTATTTAAAAATGAAATAAAAGAAATAAATAAGAAGAGAAAATTAAATAATTCAATTCACTATATAAGAAGTTACCAAATTATTACTGGTCTATTATACGAATAATTCATTTAATATTTAAATTATTTTACTATAGATTCATGATGTTTATTTCAATTCTGTAATGAAAAATATAGAAGTAATTTATCATTGTACCTGAATTTCAATCATTTTTACAAGTTCCTCAAAGTATCCAAGCACATCAGAATTATTCATTAACTGTTTGAGTTCTCTTACTGTCTCGTTGTAACCTTTTGTCTTGAGTTTCATATTAAAAACGTCCAAATTTCTTACTTCCATCTTAAATAATAAAAACAAAGGGATTCTATTTTTAAAAGAAATCATTTTAAATCATTTGGAATTTTAAAACACTGCTGTAAATTAAATAACTTACACTGAAATACAGAATACTTCGCATCTTACATTTTAATGCATTTTATAGAGAAAAATACTAACCTTAAATATACATTTTGAAATTCATATTTAATGTAGATTTATAGTTACACTTTTTATAAATTTCAAAATAAGATAAATTAAATATATTTATTTCATAAATTAAAATTTATTCACAAATTTTATTACCTATTTACAATTATTTTTATACTTACTTTGTAGAGTAATAACCTAAATTTTACCACAATTTTCAAATATTTTGCATTTTACAACTTGTGTGCAAATAATATAGGAATTTTACAACTCACATTCAACCATTCAGCAATGCTCGATTCCCATTCATAGAGAGAGCGCCACAGTTTTGTCTTTTGATTTATTTCGATTTCAACACGAGCAAGTTCATTAAAAGGATATATCTCAAGCTGAAGGGAAATAAAAAAAATTTTAATGAAAATTCTTTCAGATTATTAAAACTACTACTACAACTACTACTACTAATTTTATCATTACTACTACTAATCATAATAATAATATTAATAACGATAATTCTATATATATATATATATATATATATATATATATATATATATATATATATATATATATATATATATATATATATATATATATATATATATATATATATATATATATATATATATATATATATATATATATATATATATATATATATATATATATATATATATATATATATATATATATATATATATATATATATATATATATATATATATATATATATATATATATATATATATATATATATATATATACGCTTCATGTCTGTTGTTATAAGATAATACCTGAAAATTCCTTTGGTATTCTGTTATGACCTGAGCCTGATTCCTGATGTTGAGTCCTCGATTTTCAGCAGCTAAAAGCATCTTGAGAACTTCATCTCTGTCGCTCGATATCTTAGAAATCTTATAAATATATATATATATATATATATATATATATATATATATATATATATATATATATATATATATATATATATATATATATATATATATATATATATATATATATATATATATATATATATATATATATATATATATATATATATATATATATATATATATATATATATATATATATATATATATATATATATATATATATATATATATATATATATATATATATATATATATATATATATATATATATATATATATATATATATATATATATATATATATATATATATATATATATATATATATATATATATATATATATATATATATATATATATATATATATATATATATATATATATATATATATATATATATATATATATATATATATATATATATATATATATATATATATATATATATATATATATATACCTGGACTTGCTCTGATAATTTTTGAGTTTCTTTATCGAGATCTTCTACTTCAAGCTCTAAAAGAGATTTTAATTTGGTGACGAGTCCAGGTCTTTCAATCGCTGCCCTTCGAACTGTTTTCTTAAGTCTTCGTTTGTCTTTGCAAAGAACGTCATATTTATTTTGAGCCTTAAACAAAATATTTAAGAATTCTTGTATATATTTTACATTAAAAATGCTTTAAAATTTAGAAAATCCCTGAATTTCTTTTTAATTAATATATATTTTTAAAAAAAAATGAAATAAAATAATTCAATTTTATGCAATGAAAATTATCTGTAGCCACTTTAGGAATAAATTTTTTTTTAATATTTCTTAATTGTAATCTACATTCTTTCTATTTAT
>SEYY01024218.1:137500-142500 GCA_009176605.1 Armadillidium nasatum | reverse complement strand
TATATATATATATATATATATATATATATATATATATATATATATATATATATATATATATATATATATATATATATATATATATATATATATATATATATATATATATATATATATATATATATATATATATATATATATATATATATATATATATATATATATATATATATATATATATATATATATATATATATATATATATTTATTTATGGGGAAATGTAGGGACTCAAACAATGCTTTAAGGCTTTATTTGGTATGTGATTTTTTATGTTGTGTTGAAGAATTAATTTATACTACAGTGATCAATCGTTTGTCCCATTCGCTCTTCATTTACACTGAACGTAATTCAGTTTACTTTCTTTTCTACTCAGGTTTGTCTGAAGGTTTTCCCAGTAGTAGTTTTTGTTTTCAAATAATAAAAAAAACTACAAAAAATGTATGGATTGAGAAGTCAAGAAGTGATGCTTCAGCAAATGCCCTTTTTCCACACACCAACTATCTTTACTTCGGAAATGGTAAGATTGTTGCTGTGTTAGTTTGTCTAATTAATTTTAGCGAACGATCTTTTTTTAATTAATTTCTGAAAAATTCTTATTTTCTATTGGTAGCTTTCTGAAATTAAGATCATCTTCAAACTCTAGAATCTTATGATTCCAGAATATCCTACCGTAATCAAAGTAAATCTAATCTTAGTGGCACTAATTAATCATTCCTCCAAAGAAAATGAAATAATCTTTATAATTCCTCTATTTCACTCTCTTCCTGCTTCACTGCGAAAATTGCCAAATCCAACTCTTCTTCTTTCTTTTTCCTTCCTCTTGTTTCTTCCATCGAAGGTATTTCTGTTTTGTCTTCTACTAAGGTAGAACTCTTCGTTCAGTCTTTTTTCTTCAGCGATCTTTAGACAGTTATTGAGCTATTCCTCGTCCTACACCTCCACCAAATCATTTATGACTAGTATTTTTCTAAGGATTTGATATGTACCTTTTCTCTCTCTATCTCTTTTATATATTTGTATTCCACTGTTTACCTAATAAAATAGTATAAGTAGTTAGAAGATTAGAGGCATCTTCGAAATTTGCTCACACTTCCTCAATTATATATACATATAATTGAGAATATAGAATGTCCTTTTGCCTGGTATGGTGTATGCTTCACATATCTGAAATGGTTCCTCTCATGCAGTTCTTCTTGACATAGTGAAGTTTAGAGCTTTTAGTCTTATCAGCTGTTATCTCCCCATCTCTTTGCAATTCCTCTCTGCCAATTGCATATTACGTCTCCCTATATATACTATCGTTGTAACAATGAACACTGCTCTTCAAAACTCTCCAGTCGCATATTTTACTCTTTTAATGAAAATTCGTTCGACACATCTTTCTATATAATAATAGTCTTATTTATTTTCTGTTAAACATCCGGATCCAAGGCTTAATCGTCATGATTGCTCTTTCCTTCATCTCAGTGACAAAGTCTGGAGAACTATTCTGTTTTTATTTTTCCTAATTCATTTGACTTGTAAACTTTCAAACGTCGAATATCAGGACATGTCTGCCGTCAGATAGATTTTAATTTTGATTTTTTTCACAAATTCTGCCATATACTCAACAGACGCGACACACACACACACACACACACACATATATATATATATATATATATATATATATATATATATATATATATATATATATATATATATATATATATATATATATATATATATATATATATATAACCATCAATTTCCGGTGTCCTCACCTTCACCTTCCCCGTCGTAATACTTCAATTCGGTGACCAAAATTTGCAAAATTAAAGCTCGTAAATTTAATAACTTGTTTTGAACATCATTCAGATTTTTGTATTTCGTTTTCGATCCATTCATTAAGACTTATGACGTCATTTTCGATATCTGGGAACTGATATACATACATACATATATATACATATATATATATATATATATATATATATATATATATATATATATATATATATATATATATATATATATATATATATATATATATATATATATATATATATATATATATATATATATATATATATATATATATATATATATATATATATATATATATATATATATATATATAATTTTTGACCGATAATTAAAGATAATAAAAAAGTCTTCTTTCACAATTTAAAAAGTATTTACATTTAATTATTAAAGAACAATTAAAACTATTATTAATTAATTGATATTGCCAAAGGATTCTTGATAACTTGGGATGATGAAATTATGATTAGAATCATTAATGAATGCTTCATTTTTTTGTGGCATGTAAATCTTCAGTGTGATAATCTCTTCCCAAAGAAAGATAGATGACAAATAAATTGAACATGCAAGTATATAAAGTATATATATATATATATATATATATATATATATATATATATATATAATATATATATATATATATATATATATATATATATATATATATATATATATATATATATATATATATATATATATCATTGGCCAGTACCTTAGCCAAACATCTTTTTGACATTTCATAGCAAAGCTGTGAAATTTTAACAAGTGCATTTCTGGCTTTAATATTAACTAAGAGAAAATGAGATGAAATATTCTTCTTCACCTCTTCGATTCTTCTGGAGCGAATACTTCTTCGCCATAACAACCAACTCTTTCGTAGGTAATAATATCGGAAAAAATTTATCTGAAAGATACAGGTAAGTAAATTAAATTTTACACTAAAAAAAAAGTTATAATAATAATAATAATAATAATAATAATAATAATAATAATAATAATAATAATTGTAATAGTAATAATAATGATAATAATAATAATAATAATATAATAATAATAATAATAATAATAATAACAATAATAATAATAATAATAATAGTATAATAATAATAATAATAATAATTCAATTCTCAAATTATATTCAGACTGTACAATTACAGGTTTTCAATTTTACAGTAGGTCCTATGATATACTAAATTCAAGAAAAAATAATAATAACATTTTGACTGTAAAGTTCTCTGAAAATTTGCTGCCAGGGGAAAAAACACTTTTGTTTCCTTAAAGCTCCAATGTTTAATAAATATATATATATATATAATATTTTACTTCATTTAAGAAATACAAAAGATATAATGTTACTACATATAACAAAATCTAGTAATATTGATGATAGTGCGTTTGTGTTAGTAATAGTAACAGAACTTTTATTATATCATTTACTACAATAATACTACTAATAATAAAAACAATAATAACATCTGCACAAATAATAGTAATAATGATAAAATAATAAGAATAACAGTAATAACAATAACAATAATAATAATTACAATAACAATAACCATAACTATGATGATGCTGATAATAATAATAATAATAATAATAATAATAATAATAATAATAATAATAACAATAATAATAATAATAATAATTATAATAAAAATAATAATGAAATCAATAATAATAGCAATAATAATAATAACAATAATAAATATTAAAACTAATAAAATTTATAATAATAATAATCAAAATAATAAAGATTATAGTAATAATAACCATAATAAATATTAAAACACAATAAATAAATAATAATAATAATTAAAATAATAAAGATTATAGTAATAATAATAATAATAATAATTAATAATAATAATATTAATAATACAAGTAGATTTAATAATATTAATAATATTAATGATGATGATAATACAAGTAGAATTAATAATATTAATAATAATAATAATAATAATGATAATGATAATACAAGTAGAATTAAAAATATTAATAAAAATAATAAAAATAATAATAATAATAATAATAATTTTCGAAAAATTAAAGTTTTAAGCACATTATAATTCTTATTATTATTATTATTATTATTATTATTATTATTATTATTATTATTATTATTATCATTGTTATTATTATACTTATAACTATAATTTTTATTATTATTATTATTACTACTATTATTATTAATATCATCATAATTCATAGTTAGTAGCCGTATTATCTGTTAATTAATTAATGAAACATTTAGAGAAATTATTTCACCTTTCGTAATCTATTAAAAAATTTGGTCTCCTCAATAAATCGCTCTTGAGTTACAAAGTCGACTTTCTTTCCAAACACTCTCGTAACTCCTTCCTTGCTAAGAATGGCATAAGTTGGCCCAGGACTGGATGAAAACACCCTTTGCATATATATATATATATATATATATATATATATATATATATATATATATATATATATATATATATATATATATATATATATATATATATATATATATATATATATATATATATATATATATATATATATATATATATATATATATATATATATATATATATATATATATATATATATATATATATATATATATATATATATATATATATATATATATATATATATATATATATATATATATATATATATATGAATCTCACTTTATAATCATTTCATTTTCTAATGTTTATATAAAATTAGTAGACTTAAAATAAAAAAATGGTTTGTTAATATTGCAACAAAAAATGAATGGTAATTTTTGGCTTGAAATGTTTCAGGTTGCTCTTTAATAAAATTCTTTTTCATACATAATAAATTAATTTTTGCACATAATAATAATAATAATAATAATAATAATAATAATAATAATAATAATAATAATAATAATAATAATAATAATAATAATAATAATAATAATAATAATAATAATAATAATAATAATAATAATAATAATAATAATAATAATAATAATAATAATAATAATAATAATAATAATAATAATAATAATAATAATATTTAATGACGGCTAATGATTTTAACCTTGATTTTGAATATGGTTAAGACAAGTCCTACCTCAGGTCGTATGGATCGTAATTTATTTCATTTGGTAAAGTCTTGTAAGCCAAGTAGAAAGTTGTATTTTTTTCATAAGATATTTTCATCGCTTCTTCTAAAGACGAAG
>SEYY01024218.1:130000-132500 GCA_009176605.1 Armadillidium nasatum | reverse complement strand
ATATATATATATATATATATATATATATATATATATATATATATATATATATATATATATATATATATATATATATAATATATATATATATATATATATATATATATTGCATAATTTCTAAGCAAAATATACAGTATTCTACATTTATTCTACTACATTCCATTAATCAGGGATCAAATACAAATGAAACAGAAGCAAATATCTTTATAGATAAAAGCGATGAACAATATTCGTTTTATTGTAATTTGGTCAAAGAAGCCATTTGGAATTACGAAACGAATGTCACCGAATTCAACAGGCAAAAAATGGTAAGAAAAGGTAAAATTTTATTTTGAATTGCCAATTAGATATTCTTAATTTTTACCATTTCTTCTATATATATATATATATATATATATATATATATATATATATATATATATATATATATATATATATATATATATATATATATATATATATATATATATATATATATATATATATATATATATATATATATATATATATATATATATATATATATATATATATATATATATATATATATATATATATATATATATATATATATATATATATATATATATATATATATATATATATATATATATATATTTATATATGCACCGTTGGAGTAGACGTAGACTACCTAGATACACATTTGAAGGGCACAAAAATCATATTGTTCTTAACAATAACAAAAGTATAAATAGCAACAAAATGAAATACTCGCTCATTATTATTATTATTATTATTATTATTATTATTATTATTATTATTATTATTATTATTATTATTATTATTATTATTATTATTATTTTTATTTTTATTATTTTTATTATTCTCAATTTGCATCATAATGAAAAAGAAAGGAAGAAGAGATACGGGATTTAGCTTGCAAACTTAATTTTCATGACCATTGTTCATATATATATATATATATATATATATATATATATATATATATATATATATATATATATATATATATATATATATATATATATATATATATATATATATAGTGACTGGAGTATCTCGTGAAAATGATTTTATTTGTCTTGTGTTGTACGGGCTTGTTGTTTTATCATTTTACCCATTAGATCAAATCATAAAATTGTGTTTAAAAAATTTTTGATTTTGTTGTAATATATTCTGAATAGTAAATTACTTCCTGTTTTTGGTAAAGTGAGTTAGTATTTTTAGGTTGTAATATTTGCTTAAACTCTGGTCAGGAATTCTGTTTGAAATTTGCATTGAAAATATGTCATCTATGTTTGTGACGTCATCGTTAAGGGTCTGCATCATTCTTAGGTTGCATTCTGTTTCGCCATTCCTATATTTGGTTTTTTATTCTTTTTATATTTCATTCAATCATCTGTTGGAAAATTTTACATATATGAGCTAGAATTCAATATATTTAGGTAAACGTTTCCTTATTAATGTAAACGTTTATTTAGGTAAACGTTTCCTTATTAAATTTACCTTATTATCTTAAAATATCGATATTTCATTCAATTATTTTATTCCCGATAGTGTGTGGTTACAAGTGAACCAATCATATCTTATATCATTCGGGTGAATTTGTAGTAGATGTCAATGCTGATTATGATTATATATCCGCATCGATGCAGAAGCACCTATACGGATACCATGATTTCTATCTTCATCATTTTATATAAAATACTTTAAGAATTTTAAAACATTTGAGATATCTATAATTTTAGTCAGTTAAACCAGTCCGAAATAGAAGCAGAGACTCAGAGAATATATTGCAAGATATTGGACGAGAATCCAACCAATTACGCATTCCACAAATCGATCCATGTATCCAACTTCCATTCCCTTTTAGATATACTGTATATTAAAACGGATTGTATTATAATATTTCTTCCATATTAAGTCAACTTTTATTTTAAAATTAAATATTTCATCCCATTTCTCCCTTAAAACTTTGTAGCATTTCATCATGTTACTATAAAAGTAAGTTTTCACGGTGCATGTCTGAGAAGGCAAGCAGTATGGTGACGAGGAAAGTGACTCAGATTGGAATATTTTTCTTCAGTTATCTTCTATAATTCGCCTTTTGCTCTTTTACATTAGAACACATATAAACCATTTCATCAACTCCATTTTTGCCTTTAAGATTTTATTTGTCGTTAATTAATACTTTATATATCAAGAGAAAATATATTTCATCAATTATATTGTAATCAGTCAATTATAGACCTCATTTGTATATATATATATATATATATATATATATATATATTATATATATATATATATATATATATATATATATATATATATATATATATAATGATGAAAATTTAAATATGGAATATTATTTTCTATCTTTTTCATTGTCATTGCACAAAATGAATTTGCCTCATTGTTTATTTTTATTTTATTTGAGCATTTATTTTGTTTCTATTTTTTGTTTGTTCGTTTGTGTATCTTTTTTTTATGTCAAAAAGAGAATAAGAAGAAGATT
>SEYY01024218.1:110000-127500 GCA_009176605.1 Armadillidium nasatum | reverse complement strand
TTTTGAAAGCTATTACTTCCATTCCGTGTTCGTCCATTTTGTTGAAATTTCCAGTCGTTGGTACCAAGTTTCATCTTTTCATTAGAAAAATTATTATTATTATTGCCTTAGAAAAATTCCCTTCTCTTCTGTGTGGTAACGATCAAATTCTCCAGGTAGGCAGGCAGGCACCCATTATCTGAATCATGAATATTTCATGTAGGTAATAGAGAAGCCATTACGCACAAACCTTTCTGAGTTTCAATCGTTGTTGGGAAAATTTGTTAACAGTTCCCTTCCTCACGAACATGTTTATGAAATCTCGCTGGTAGTGATTGGGCTGCTCTTCCCTACAAGGTTGTACACGGTAGCATTCATATCCAGGATTTAGTATGTCCTACTTGCTCAGGTGCCCTTTACGAAATTCCACTACATCATCCGAAAAATGTACACCGTGAAGAACACTCATTCCCACACACATCCTTCATAAATTTCGCCTTCACACAGCTTCTGTATCAAAGTCTAAATAGCCGCACGCAGGGTCTTTTGAATGAATCCATGAAATTACCTTATGAACTCAACTTGATTTTGCATATTCATAGAGCAAACTAACACTTTCCGAAGATAATAGCTTTCTTCCAGACGAACAATTTTATCTTCAGGCAAAATCTCAGAGCTCTATTTATTCAATTTGGGTATACAATTATATATATACTATATATATATATATATATATATATATATATATATATATATATATATATATATATATATATATATATATATATATATATATATATATATATATATATATATATATAAATTGGACAGTGCTTACCGTGCATGGAAAAACTTTAATTCTCTAATTTTCATTCAGCTCGGAATCGTTGTAGGTATATCATTGGACAGGCCAAGTGTACTTTCACTAAACTCCTTGGTTCTCCTACTGATAAAAATTTCTAACCTCTAGCCAAAAGCATCTCTAATAGCTTCTGTAAATCCGCCTTTCCTCCTCTTGTTCGTTCTGATGGATTTATTCGCTAATTCTTTTTCTGAAAAGATAAATCTCTTTGGCCTCCAATTTTCCTCCAGTTCAACCTTGGACGATTCCGGCTCCCATCCTCCTTCTCCTTCTCCTCTCAGGTGTCCCATGTCATCACTTGGGATTACGCATGGTCAGATCCATTGGACCCCGAGAACAATGAGCGTCAGGAATGCCAGCAACCCGGATGGCATTCATCCCCTTGTTCTAAGGTATTGTGCATCTGAGTTGGCGCTTGTCCACGTTCAACTCTACTCTCTATGTCTTAATACTACTACTTTTCCTCAATGCTGGAAGCACCCATATGTTCAGCAGATCCAGAAGGGTAACTGCTCTGATCCCTCAACTATCGTCCTATAGCTCTCACTTGTGTTTTGTCTAAAATCTTCGAAACTTTAAATTAACTCTCATTTCCTGGATCATCAGGAGTTTCACTCCTTCTTTTAGATTATCAGTACGGCTTACGACAATCGAGGTCTACTGTTTACATACTTTCCTATCTTACTGATTTATGGTTTTCTGCTGTCAGGTATTATGGAGAGTTTTGTGTGGTGGCGCTTGACAAGGTATGGTATGTGTCACTACCCTCCAAGCTCTCTTCATCTGTGTTTCCTTCTTCTCTTTGCTTACTTATGTCTAGTTTTTTCACATATCATTCCATTCCGGCCCTTGCTGATAGGGCGACCTCTTCCTCCATTTCTGTCAACTGTGCTGTTCCTCATGGTCTGGTCATTCTCCAACTTTAGTTATTCTTACCTTTCATCAACGATCTTCTCAGCTCCACTTCTAACTCTGTCCATTCTTATGCCGATGACTCAACTCTCCATTCTTCTACTCATTTTAAATCTGCTCCTTCTTTTGCTTCTAGAGTTTATATATATATATATATATATATATATATATATATATATATATATATATATATATATATATATATATATATATATATATATATATATATATATATATATATATATATATATATATATATATATATATAGTTTGAAGAACTTCTTCAAAATATGACTGCAGCTTACAGTGAGGCAAAAATATGTCCATACAATCCGGACAAAGCAAATGACCAGACTTTCTTAAAGCGTCCCAGAAGAACTTTTGTTCGGAAAATCAATGACTTTAGAAATTACGTATTCCTCGAAGAAAACTACCAGTTACAGTCACAGTTTACCAGAAATAACGATTCCAGTGATTACAAAGATAGAACTGAAGATGTGTGTCTTCCAACTCTTCGATTAGAACCAGGTAGAGTAATATTTTGAGATTAAACTCTAATTACTGCAGAACAGCTAATATATATATATATATATATATATATATATATATATATATATATATATATATATATATATATATATATATATATATATATATATATATATACATGTGTGTGTGTGCGCGCGCGCGTGTGTCAATCTTAGATTGCGCCAAAACATTAGAAGAATCAACCTCTTTTGGATTATTTTTATAGATTGTAAAACTAATTTTCATTATAATAAATTATATAATTTTTAAATAATAAACCTATTAATTATCTCTATTATTATTATTATTATTATTATTATTATTATTATTATTATTATTATTATTATTATTATTATTATTATTATTATTATTATTATTATTCCTATTATTATTATTTCTCCAATCAGATCTTGAACATATAATGGCTAAATCGAGAAATCCAGAAGAACTTCTGTACGTATGGAGAGCTTGGAGAGAGGCGTCAGGAAGGCCCCTTCGAAGACAGTACTCAAGGTTCATTGAAATATCTAACAAAGCAGCTCGATTAAATGGTAATATAATGTGTGTTCTCCATCACATTTGAGCAATGCATTAAAAAACATTCGACTCTACTTGCTTTATTAGAGTAAAAAAAAAAAAATAGTAGATTACAAAATAGAAGCTTGATAAGAAGCCAGAAAAGGTGACCAAAAATTTACATAATCAATACTTTACTTCTCCTAAACTGTTAAATTTCTCTTATTCTTCTCTATTTAGGTTTTAAAAGCACAACAGACTTCTGGCAAAGAGATTACGAAAGTGATAATTTGAATGTAGAACTTGATCGAATTTGGGATGAAATTAAACCTTTTTATGAGCAACTTCATGCTTATGTTAGAAGAAAGTTAAAAGAAAGATATGGTGATCAATATTTCGGCTCTGATGGAACAATTCCTGTTCATTTATTAGGTAATGAAAAGAAAAATGGTCAAATTTAACTCGAATTTAAGATTTACTTACCTGTAATTAAGCTGTATTCAGTACAGAAAATTGAAGCACCATGTTCGAATTTCATGAAAACTCTATTCCGGGATGAATATAGGGATTTTTTGTTATAATCAACAGATTATAGGCTTATACAGTAAAACCTTTTATGAACAGTATATATATATATATATATATATATATATATATATATATATATATATATATATATATATATATATATATATATATATATATATATATATATATATATATATATATATATATATATATATATATATATATATATATATATATATATATATATATATATATATATATATATATATATATATATATATATATATATATATATATATATTTTACAGAACACCGCCACTCACGGGCATGGCCCTTTTCAAGGAGGGGGCACACACACACAACAATATATATATATATATATATATATATATATATATATATATATATATATATATATATATATATATATATATATATATATATATATATATATTACAATTACAGGGAACATGTGGGGTAAAAGTTGGGTAAATCTTTTGAACATAACCATTCCTTTTGCAAATTGGTCTTTCCTTGATTTAACTCTAAACATGGTTCGTCAAAATTATACTCCAACTGTAATATACAAAACAGCTGAGGACTTCTATTTGTCTCTTGGATTCAATGCACTTCCGAAATCTTTCTGGCTACGATCAATGTTGGTTAAGCCTTCGGATAGAAAAGTAAATTGTCACCCTTCAGCAACGGACTTCTGTAACGGAATAGACTACAGGTTAGTCACGCGATAATATATATATATATATATATATATATATATATATATATATATATATATATATATATATATATATATATATATATATATATATATATATATATATGTGTGTGTGTGTGTGTGTGTGTGTGTGTATGTGTGTGTGTGTCACATTTAACTAAGTTAATCGTAATTGAAATTATTTATTTTTGATTTGCTTTCAGAATCAAGCATTGTACACAAATTACAACGTACGATTTTATAACTGCTCATCATGAACTTGGGCATATATACTACGGAATGGCATATAAAAACTTACATCATGTATTCAGGTTTGTATCATTATTCGGTTATATTTATATACGGAGTGTACTGTAACATGTCCAATTACACTGTGGACATGAGATGTCAAAAGAAATAGAAAAGTTTATATAAACATATGAATGACAAGCCTTAGTTTAAGAGATACAGGATTGTAAATTGGTGTCCAGACTGTATAATCGGTGACAATTTATTCAGATAATTTATCTCTAAGGAAATTTAACTTGTGAATCATTTGTTCAGTAATTTGAAAAAAGTTGTAGACTGCTGAAAGACGTACCACTTGAAACTATGCTAAGTATGTTGTTTATTAATGACGGTGCACCATTCCATTTAGCCTAGTTGCTAGAAATTTCTTAGAACAAAGATTTCATAATTATTGGATAGGTTGTATGAGACCTATCGGCCGCCTTGTAAAAACTCCAGATCTAAACCCGATGGACTTCTACTTGTAGATTCTCTCGAAATCAATTGTTTATTCTGCCCCTATTCTTGACGTGGGAATATTTCTTCAACTAATCCAAGACGGCTGCCAACAAACCCGACAATAACTTTGTATTTTTGAAATAAAGCACCATTCTATGGCAAGATGATTGGAAGTCTGCTATCGAACAGAAGGTGGTCATTCTAAACATTTCCTGTAAAAAAAATAGTGGAATACAAGAAAGTCGATTGTTAATACCGATAACTCCACTCTTCATTACTCCTTTCTGTTGGCAGTTAACAAAACTTTACCTTTGGGAAATGTGTTAATTATTTTTTAAATATTATTTTAGTTCTATTATCATTATTGTCCATTATTCTATATTACCCTATTGTGTATATATTGTCACAACAACCTTCACTGAATATGGCAAGGACCTAAATGCAACTTAATATATAAAAACTCTAAAACTATCAACATGTTTACTTTAACACCTTATATCTCTCCAAGTATAGCTTGTATCACATAAGTTTAAGATTTTGTTCATTGTATACATTTGATATCTCCTGTTCATAGCCCAAGTTGGTCCCTCATGTTACGGTACACATTATATATATATATATATATATATATATATATATATATATATATATATATATATATATATATATATATATATATATATATATATATATATATATATATATATATATATATATATATATATATATATATATATATATATATATATATATATATATATATATATATATATATATATATATATATATATATATATATATATATATATATATAATAAGATATAATATAATATAATATAATATAATATAATTTAATATAATTACAATATTATTTATATATACAGAGATGGAGCTAATCCAGGTTTTCACGAGGCTGTTAGCGATGCTATTGCTTTATCCGTAGCTACACCATCTTATATGGCAAAAAATGGACTTTTAAGCACAGATGTTTTAACATATAAAGATAACATTAACTCTTTATTCACAACAGCATTGAACAAAATTGTTTATCTTCCCTTCGCTCTGGTGGCTGACAAGGTAAAACGAAATAGTTTTACAGTTTCTGATATCTTTGCTTCTACGCGTAATCATAATTTCGTTCTTATTTTAGATATTTATTATACCGATAGGACTTAAATTATATCTCAAATATTCTTGAGAATATGAGATAAAAGACGAACATTCAGTATATATTAGTTTTTTTTAAGTATATTTTCAAATGTATACCTGTGGATAGAATTCAAAACATGTGACGTGGAACAGAAATTTTGAGATTTTAAATCGACTCATTTGATTTATTTTACTACATTATCTTTCGTCCTTTTGGCAGACAAAAAAATAAATAAATAAAAAAAATAAAAACTATGCTGTTCCGTGGAAATTAGTATATTCATATATTCGTAATATTCATAAATTCTCATAATTAAAAATGTTTTAAATTTAACATTTAAATTCAAATATATTTAATTTTTTTTTCCTGGTTTAGTGGCGCTGGAAAGTTTTTGACAGAGAGGTTCAATTCCGAGATATGAACACATATTGGTGGCAACTTAAGTTTATTTACCAAGGTCTTTCACCGCCTGTTTTCAGGTCCACTCTGGAATTCGATCCAGGTTCAAAAGATCGCATCCTGGCTCATAAGCCTTACCTACGGTAAAGTTTTTAAACAAATTGTAAAATTTATATTTCTGTTTCCTTCATAAAGATTAATAATTAAAGATATTAGAAACAAATAAAAAAAAAATTTCATAATTTAAAAATAATTACTAATTATAAAAAAACTTTAAAAACTTTAGCAAAATAATGGATATATATATATATATATATATATATATATATATATATATATATATATATATATATATATATATATATATATATATATATATATATATATATATATATATATATATATATATATATATATATATATATATATATATATATATATATATATATATATATATATATATATATATATATATATATATATATATATATATATATATATATATATATATATATATATATATATATATATATATATATATATATATATATATATATATATATATATATATATATATATATATATATATATATATATATATATATATATGAAATTAAAAAGTAAATAAGATATAAAAAATTTAAATTTGTATTTCTTTAATACTTCTTTTAAAAGTTTATTCCACTATTTACTATTGAACTGACTGCATATAATAATAATAATAATAATAATAATAATAATAATAATAATAATAATAATAATAATAATAATAATAATAATAATAATAATAATAATAATAATAATAATAATAATAATAAAATAATAATAATAAAAATAATAATAATAATAATAATAATAATAATAATAATAATAATAATAATAATAATAATAATAATAATAATAATAATAATAATAATAATAATAATAATAATAATAATAATAACAATAATAATAATTATAATAATAATAATAATAATTGTAATTGTAGATACTTTATTGCTTATATTCTAAAATTTCAAATTCATGAAGAGCTTTGTTTTGCTGCTGGCCATACAGGAGATCTTCGAAAATGTAATATTTATGGATCAAAAGCAGCTGGAAAGAAGCTTCAGTAAGTTCATTTATAAATAGGTTTCAATTAATCTTTACATACTGGTGGCGGAATCAATAGAATTAAAATTTGAGGAAAATTTACTCGATTTTCATCAGATTTATATAAATTAAAGTAAAATGGCAGCGTTTGGTAAATTTCTTAAACGTCGATATCGAGCGTTTTTCAGATTCTCTCTCCATTTATTATCCCTACCGTAGGGAAATCCTGACTACTGCAGGTTAGAATCTTATATCAAGAATCCGTCTTATAATGTTGTAGATAAAAGACCCATCATTTTAAAATTTAAATTTCGAGTCATTGCAATAAAGAGTGTAAGACTTTAATTAGTTAAAAAATTGTCAAATATATATATATATATATATATATATATATATATATATATATATATATATATATATATATATATATATATATATATATATATATATATATATATATATATATATATATATGAAAAGTCAGTAGTAAATGATAAATACACAAAGGAAACTCTCAAATCGACCTTTTAGAATTACTCCAATACTGCATTTTGGCTTTTGTTTCAATAAAATCAGATGAAGGATAAATGATGAATTAAAAAAATTTTATATTTTTCAATGATTGTAGATTGTCTTCGTGTAAAAAATCGTAACCTATCCTTATGCAATTTCACAGTACTGTATATATATATATATATATATATATATATATATATATATATATATATATATATATATATATATATATATATATATATATATATATATATATATATATATATATATATATATATATATATATTAATTTTAAAAATTTAATTTGCTGTAAATAAAAAGTAAACTATATACAATATAAATCAAAAAACATAATATATATAATATATATATATATATAATATATATATATATATATATATATATATATATATATATATTATATATATATATATATATATATATATATATATATATATATATATATATATATATATATATATATAGTCATTAGCACGTATATAGGAGAAAAGTAAATTCTGTTCTATCAAGATGTAAATTAAATATCCTAAAACTGGCCTTTAAGTAAATATTAATTAAACTGTACATTGTTTAGAAAACTTTTAAAACTAGGCAAGTCAATGCCATGGAGAAACGTTTTATCCGACTTCAGTGATGGAAGAACCAATCAATTGAACGCTGGTCCTTTGTTAAGATATTTCAAAACTCTTCAAGACTGGTTGGTCGTAGAGAACAGAAACTACCAAGTTGGATGGTGTAAGTTGGTAACAACTCTCTCTCTCTCTCTCTCTCTCTCTCTCTCTATATATATATATATATATATATATATATATATATATATATATATATATATATATATATATATATATATATATATATATATATATATATATATATATATATATATATATATATATATATTTTATTTTTTTTTTTTTATTTCTCCTCTGGTGGGCAAAGGCCAGAGGCCTACCATTGTTCCACCAGAGTTGGGAGGAAAGTCGGAAACATGGTCAAATTAAAGGCCGACATGACCTGATACACGGCGTTTAAAGGTGCTTAAGTCATAGGTAGTTGGGAAAATAGATGAAGGAAGTGTGTTCCAGACTTTACCAGTAGAGTACATGTAAGATTGAGCATAGAGGTTAAGTCTGGGGTCAGAGAGTTGGACAGAGAAAGGATGAGACTGTGTAGAAAGACGAGTCGCACGAGCCCTTCTTAATGGAGGAGGTATGCGACGAGAGAGTTCAGAAGAGCAGTGTCCATTGTAATAGCGATAGTAAGAGAGAGAGAGTGACGCAACATTTCGACGGGCAGAAAGAGATTGGAGAGAATTAGTGAGAGCAGGAGAATTGATAAGGCGAAAAGCTCTAGACTCCACCTTTTCCAGGAGAGCTGTGTGTGTGGAACCACCCCAGATGTGTGACGCATACTCCATACAGGGGCGAACAACACCCCTATACAGAGCAAGCAACTGGGGTGGTGTGAAGAAATACTGAAGGCGCCTCAGAACACCCAACCTCTTAGAAGCTTGTTTAGAAAGAGAGGTAATGTGATCTTTCCAAGAAAGATCACGAGAAAAAGAAACACCGAGAATATTAAGGAGAGATGAAGGTTTGAGTTGCGTGTTTTCGAAGAAGATATCGTAGTTGTGTGGAAGATTGTGTCGAGTAGAGAGATGGAGGAATTGAGTTTTTGAGGCATTGAAAACGACCATGTTTTCTTTGCCCCAATTGGAAATGAGAGATAGATCAGAGGTTAGTTGCTCCAAGGCCACCCTCCTTGCCTCTATTAACTGTTGCTGGGAGGGGCGTCTTTCAAAATGAAAAGAGTAATGAAGGGTGGAGTCATCAGCATAGGAGTGGATAGGAGATGAAGTAATAGAGAGAAGGTCATTAATGAAAAGCAGAAAAAGTGTTGGGGATAGGACAGATCCTTGAGGAACACCACTATTAATAGATTTATAGGATGAACGGTGGCCGTCTACAACAGCTGCTATAGAACGACCGGAAAGGAAATCAGAGAGAAGGTCACAGAGAGAAGGATAGATTCCGAAAGAGGGAAGTTTGGAAATCAAAGCTTTGTGCCAGACTCTATCGAAAGCTTTCGATATGTCCAGCGCTACAGCAAAAGATTCACCGAAATGCCGAAGAGCGGAGGACCAAGAGTCAGAGAGAAGGGAAAGAAGATCACCAGTAGAGCGTTTCTTTCGAAAGCCATACTGGCGATCTGAGATAAGATTAGAAGAATTGAGATGTTTCCAAATCTTCCTGTTAAGGATAGATTCGAAAACTTTAGAAAGAACGGAGGTTAAAGAAATAGGACGATAGTTAGAGGGCTGAGAGGGGTCCCCCTTCTTCGGCACAGGTTGAATGAGCGCACGTTTCCAGCAAGAAGGGAAGGTTGAAGTAGAAAGACATAGACGAAATAGTTTACCAAGGCAGGGTGCAAGCTCGGAAGCACAAGTTTTGAGAACCACAGGAGGGATACCATCAGGACCGTACGCCTTCTTAGTGTTAAGCTCAGAGAGAGCAGAAGTGACGTCTTTAGAAGAAATTACAATTTTAGGCATAAATGAGTTAGAGGGGTTGAAGGAGTAGGAACAGCTCCGGAATCGTCTAAGGTTGAATTTAAGGCAAAAGTTTGAGCAAAGAGTTCAGCTTTAGAGGAAGGCAAAACGGCAGTTGTACCGTCAGAAGATATATATATATATATATATATATATATATATATATATATATATATATATATATAATATATATATATATATATATATATATATATATATATATATATATATATATATATATATTATATATATATATATATATATATATATATATATATATATATATATATATATATATATATATATATATATATATATATATATATATATATATATATATATATATATATATATATATATATATATATATATATATATATTTGAAAAAGTTAAACACTCTATAACCATTTTAAAATAGTCCCTGTTCATAAGCAGCAAAACAAAATATTTTAAAGGTTAACTTCAAAAATTATATTCATATTTTTTAAAAGCATTTTTCTTCCAAAAAAATAAAATAAATAAATAGGTAAATAAATAAAGTAAAATAAAATAGAAAATCGTTAAATTATTCTTTAAAGATTTTTTTTTTAAACTGAACCATTTAAAAACTTGAAACTTCCTCTCTAAATAATTTTTATCCTAACATAACCTTTTCCCCCCTAGATATATATATATATATATATATATATATATATATATATATATATATATATATATATATATATATATATATATATATATATATATATATATATATATATATATATATATATATATATATATATATATATATATATATATATATATATATATATATATATATATATATATATATATATATATATATATATATATATATATATATATATATATATATATATATATATATATAATATATATATATATATATATATATATATATATATATATATATATATATATATATATATATATATATATATATATATATATATATATATATATATATATATATATATATATATATATATATATATATATATATATATATATATATATATATATATATATATATATATATATATATATATATATATATATATATATATATATATATATATATATATATATATATATATATATATATATATATATATATATATATATATATATATATATATATATTATATATATATGTCAGATTCAAATCAAACATTATTTGCCCCCACTGGAGATTTGAAAGACACTTCGTCAGTAGCTTTTATTGGAATCCTGGTGGGAGCCCTTGCATTAATTTTCCTGGTGGGGTGTGCCTTCGTCTACTGCTACAGAAAGTTTCATATTGGACGCATTCAGACAGAATTCCTTTTTGATTAAAATGAGTTTTAAATTTTTTGTATATAAATATATACGATTACACAAGTTATAATATATATATATATATATATATATATATATATATATATATATATATATATATATATATATATATATATATATATATATATATATATATATATATATATATATATATATATATATATGAATTATGTATATAAGTTTTAGCCTGAGTAATTCTTTAAATAATGTTTCAATGGCGAAAATGAAGACAAAATTTTGGATGTCAGGTTGAAGAATTTACATGTTTTTTATCATCCATTTTGAATCAATAAATTTGTTTGATAAGAGAATAAAAATAACATATATATATATATATATATATATATATATATATATATATATATATATATATATATATATATATATATATATATATATATATATATATATATATATATATATATATATATATATATATATATATATATATATATATATATATATATATATATATATATATATATATATATATATATATATATATATATATATATATATATATATATATATATATATATATATATATATATATATATATATATATATATATATATATATATATATATATATGAGTCGGAAGATTTGAGGTGTTAGAATTTTTATCCGTACGATAAATTTCCAATAAACTTTAATAAAAATAAAATAAAATAAAAATATAAATAGTCTGATGCATTATTTACCCTTATTTAAGAATATAATATATTAATTAAATACTGCAAGAGTTTGCATAACGATTAACATCTTTGATAAATTCTACTTTAACATTTTAACAAAATTGGAATAAAAACTGTTATTTTTCTCCCAATTTTTAATTTTTATCAGTTTAAAAAGGAAAAGTTTTTGTAGATTTTTTTCTCTTTTTATAGTTTTTTTTTTTTTTTTTATGCAATTAACGAGTTAACCGAATGAAAAAGTAGTATGAAATTAAATGTTTTAGCAACGAGACCCGTTGGAACATTTATTTTACTTTCACGAAGAAAACATAATCATTTTTCAATTTAAATGTTTTTGAATAGTTTGTGCTGAAAAATTGCTACTAAGTTCCATATTAATATAGAAAGTGCTTCAGAAACAGTCCACTAGTGTCTCTAAATGTATTCAAAGGACGTTATACGTTCCTTTGATAAAATAATCCCAAATATTTTAAACTTGATGCTCATAATTCAGTTATTCCTTGAGAGAGCAAGTATAGAGTTTGGAAAATAGAATCAAGAGATAATACCATTCATGTTTCCAGATTTATTACGAAAAGAGAAAAAGAATTCCAAAAACATATGTTGAAAAATAAAATACTCTAATAACAAAGAAAAAATTTAACGAAATGCAACAAAAAATTTGAATAAAAATACTTCTGACGTAGATCGTAACTTTTCTTTAATTGGAAGGGGTCATTATCAAAATTGAAAGTTGGAATACTAATTTTAACCTTTAATGTTGCTTTTAGTATTACAGTTTTGTGTTATCATTTTAGAGTAAGGAAAAAACAAACCCTGAAATTCCCCCTATTCACCCTTCCCCTTCATCTTTTTTAAAAAGGGTGATAAAATCTGCATTTCTGAATGCAAGAAAGACTTCCTCTAAACATAGTAAGTAAATACTATATATTACGACACTAAAAGTTAAGATCGGGAGAAGTAAATCGTATGTTGAAAATAGTAAAGCAGGAAAACGGAAGTAATAATAAATCGTACAATAAAATTAGAGACGGTAGAGCTTATCGATAGATGCATTAAAAATTATTTTGATTAAATAATTATAATCTATAAAATATAAAACTTTATTTGAGGGTCAATGAACCCGGAAGTAAATCTCAATTATGCATTCTTAAAAATAGAATGAAAAATATAATAGGTGTGGTGAAAGAAGTCCAGTTGAGAGAGAGCAAATAAACAGCTCTATTTACTATAAAATTTTCACTCATATGATTATTATTATTATTATTATTTTTATTACTATTATTATTATTATTATTATAATTATTATTATTATCATTATTATTAATATTATTATTATTATTATTATTATTATTATTATTATTATTATTATTAGGTTAGTTGTGGCAATTTTTTTATTAACTTATTAATGAAATATTTAGAGAAATTAATTTATTCCAACTTTCGTAAGTTCTCTTTCCTGAATGAAATGCTTTAGTGCCCCGAAATCGACATTTTTTCCCCCAAATACGCTTGTAACTCCTTTATAGTCTAAGATTTTTTACACTTAATTCAAATAGTACAGATAAAGAATTCCAATAAGAATTGCAAATGTCAAAGTACCTTTCATAATTTAATAACTAACCTAAGATAAATCAAAGAATTATATCGTTTGCAACTAACATTCAATAATCCTATTCAAATCTTTGGCCTTGAACAAAATTGTAAACTGATGTATATTAATAGAACTTAAAATTCATAAACCGTTTTCTAATAATTTCCTATTACATTAATTATTATTTAATTATTTATCTACATTGTTGTATGCTTATGTCTATCTATTAATTTTATAGGTAACTACTTAACCATCAATTTAAGTTTATCTATCTATCTATCAATTCACCCATCCATTTTCACACTATCTCTCTATCTAACTATCTATTTATCTATCAATCTCTATCAATCTATCTATCTATCTATCTGTTTACCCTTCGATCTATCTATCTATCTATCTGTCTATCTACCTATCAATCTATCTATCTATCTATATCTATCTATCAATCTATCTATAAATCTATCTACCTGTTCATCTATCTATCTGTTTACTTACCAATTTGTTTATCTATCTACCTATATATCTATATATTTACCTATCTACACATCTATCTATCTATCTACCTATCTAATCTATCTATTTATCAGTTATCAACGTATGTATTCGTATATATCTAAACATCAACCAATAATATTTTTTAATTTAAAAATAAAGCCTTAATTTGTTAAAAAAAAAAAAAGTATTATAAAAGCCCTAAGCAACTTTTAGAAGGAAATTAACTATATATATATATATATATATATATATATATATATATATATATATATATATATATATATATATATATATATATATATATATATATATATATATATATATAATAACTGATAAAATATGTTAATACTGAGATCACTAAATTCTTTTTAGTAGACGATTGAAGAGAGACCAGTGGTTTGAATGTGATAAAAAGGTTAAAAAGACTCCATGCCATCTGAATGGGAGAAATTACTTATTAAGCAATTAAGATTTTAATTTTTTGGTTTGCGACAGGAAGCTGTTGAGTGTGATGCAATTGCAACATTTAGGAAAGGATTGGAAATGTATATGAATGGTCTGGGCATCATATATATTATGACTAATCATAATGACTAATATATAGTTCGTGGGATGACCGTTAGTCATTAAAGTAAACTTTCATGTAGGAAATATAACAGTAGTCTAATCAAATGACTAGCAGTGCGAAATTAGCATATATATATATATAGCTAGCGTAGCGTATATTATAGCTCTTACTTTGTGAAGGCTGATATCGATGAACCATTAGATACAGATGTTTATCTATCAATATATTGTGTAAAATAGATAATATAATTTGCACGGGAATTTGTGATGGCAAATTATCTACTTTACTTTGGTTTGGACAGTCTTCATAAGCTCTATTAACTTCTTAATGTCTCTTTTTTTTATGTTCTTATGCATTCTAATGGTTAAGGACGTCTGGATAAGATAATTATAAATGTAACTCCTCTATCTGACTGTTAAATCCCTCAAATATATATATATTATATATATATATATATATATATATATATATATATATATATATATATATATATATATATATATATATATATATATATATATATATATATATATATATATATATATTCATAATAATGGTACTTTCCTCAGCTTTAATTTTCCTTCCAGTCTATTCCTTAAGTCTGCAATTAAAGTTCCAAATATCCCTTTAATTAAACTCAAAATGAATGAATGAATGAATAACATTCAACTGAAAATTCATTTTACTTTTTTTTCTCAAATGGGTATTAAATTATTCCTTATTTTCAATGAAAAAAAATGAATTTATTCATTTTTTGGAGGGCGTGTAGATAGGGAAGTTGGAGGGAGGGGTCAAAAGGGATTGGGAGTTCAAGTATCCTTCAAGTGAATGGTTGATAATTTTTTTTTTTTTTTTTTTATTTTTTTTTTAATGAAAGGAAAAGTAAAATAAATAAAAAAATTACTTACTGAATGAATTAATTTTATATCAGTATTATAATTTTTTAAATTGAATAATATTAAAAAAATATTTTGTATTATAAATAGTAAGGGTATTTCGCTATTTATTTCTCTCTCTCTCTCTCTCTCTCTCTCTCTCTCTCTCTCTCTCTCTCTCTCTCTCTCTCTCTCTCTCTTTCTTTATTTATATATATATATTCCAAACATAAAGAATAATCGATATTAAAATAATAAAAACTTAATCAGTAGACATATTTAAAAGGTGAAGTATTGAAATTTTTATATTTTTTTTATAAAATATTTTAATATTTGAAATTTGGATGCACTACCTTTTGGTATTAAAACTACGCTAATTATTTTATCATTGTAGATCCGAGGGAAATAAATTAATTCCCATTTTTATTTATATAACTGTATTTTAATATTTTAGAAATGTGTTATTTAAATTAACTCAAATTTTAGTGAATTTTAATGAGTCAGATTTACAGTGCTATAAATATAGCAGATTCAAGGTTATTGAGAAAGTGTTACTCTCTCCCTCTATATAATTTTGTCTTTAAAATGTATTGTGAAGTTTATTAGTTTATGTATTATTAATCTATGTATTTCAATCATATCATTCTTCTAACATTCCCACAAAATTCTTTTGTGGAAAATTTGGTTATTTTATCGAGCTTGAGAAGTGATTTACTGTTGAATTGAAAAGCAATTTTAAGGCGAATGATTTTAGTACCAGTAACTTTTAGCGTTTAAATATGAAAGCGACAGGAAAAATAAACCTCAGTTGCATTTAATTCCCAACACTTTAATTCCTGCATTCTGAAATAATAAATTTTTCATTTCGTCATATCAGTAGCAGCGGTTATACCTTATTTGAATATGTGTGCTAAGCTTCACAATTCTTTCACCAAAGTGACTGTAAAATTTAAGCAAATAATAAAAGAAACCAGAACTTGCAAATCGTTTCTTAAGATTGATACGACGAGTATTATCACGTTCTGAATTAACTTTCAAAGGTGAATTTTTCTCTCAAGTAAATAATGATCTTAGCATGGGTTTTCCTTTGTCTATTATATACTGAGTAATATTTTTATGGAGATGTTTGAGTCAAAATACTTTTCAAGTACTTTTAATGAGTATGTTTGTTATTGATAGATAGATGATGTTTTTGTATTTGTTTCAGAATCATTTGACATCGACTTAATAGTCAATAGACTTAATTACATTATTTAATCCATCAATTTTACGCACGAAATAGGAAAACGAACGTCAGTTATCATTTTTAGATGTATTCGTGATTACAGAATGGAATAATCGATTTAGTTTTAAAATTTTCAAGAAGGAAATTCAAGTGGATAGCTAGGTTCATTGGATTTC
>SEYY01024218.1:75000-85000 GCA_009176605.1 Armadillidium nasatum | reverse complement strand
ACAGGTCAATAACTAAATATAATCAACACATACCGTGGAATAATTTGTATAATTTTACTCCTGCTAATGAGGATTCGAACCCTGACCTCTAAGATGGTAAGCCATTGCGTTAACCACTACACCACTGATGGTACAAAAAGGAATCACGTTGGAACTGATACTGGTCAGCCGCCATGTGATACAGATCCAAAGGACTCCTCCGACCACACTCGGGCGTAGGGTTAACAGGTCAGTTCTATCCTCGTAACCACAGGTCAATAACTAAATATAATCACCACATACCGTGGAATAATTTGTATAATTTTACTCCTGCTAATGAGGATTCGAACCCTGACCTCAGGAGTAAAATTATACAAATTATTCCACGGTATGTGGTGATTATATTTAGTTATTGACCTGTGGTTACGAGGATAGAACTGACCTGTTAACCCTACGCCCGAGTGTGGTCGGAGGAGTCCTTTGGATCTGTATCACATGGCGGCTGACCAGTATCGGTTCCAACGTGATTCCTTTTTGTACCATCAGTGGTGTAGTGGTTAACGCAATGGCTTACCATCTTAGAGGTCAGGGTTCGAATCCTCATTAGCAGGAGTAAAATTTTACAAATTATTCCACGGTATGTGGTGATTATATTTAGTTATTGACCTGTGGTTACGAGGATAGAACTGACCTGTTAACCCTACGCCCGAGTGTGGTCGGAGGAGTCCTTTGGATCTGTATCACATGGCGGCTGACCAGTATCGGTTCCAACGTGATTCCTTTTTGTACCATCAGTGGTGTAGTGGTTAACGCAATGGCTTACCATCTTAGAGGTCAGGGTTCGAATCCTCATTAGCAGGAGTAAAATTATATATATATATATATATATATATATATATATATATATATATATATATATATATATATATATATATATATATATATATATATATATATATATATATATATAATAATATAAAAAAAAAAAAAAAAAAAAAAAAAAAAAAAAAAAAAAAAAAAATTCATTTAAAAAAAAGAAAAAAAAAAAAAATCCCGAAACTGAAATCAATTGATTTTCATCATTTGAAAAATCGTAGAAGTAATGGAGCTTTAAGGTCACAAGTCCTTTTTTAATGTCTAAACAAAAAGAAATAACGATCTTCTAATAACTTTTCTTATTGATTTCTTTCCTATAATACTTTAACCATTTGTCATAATATTTTAGGTTAAATATTATGAATAAATAGATAAAATACAAATCCCGTTAGAGAATTTTTATAATAGAATTTATTTGTTAATTTTATTTATTTTTTTTATAGAAAAAATACAATAAATGAAATTAGTAGTATGGTTACCATTATTATCAAACAGTTACAAAGAAGCTAAACAATATCGCATTTTAACCCATTTTAATTTTTGTTGTAGTTTTATTTATTAATTTGCTATTTATTTTCATTTTTTATTTATTTATTTTTTTATTTTTTTTATCAATCAAAATTAACCTTCGTCGTAACAACAGGTCATCTAGGGTCAAACACTAGTTAATATATATATATATATATATATATATATATATATATATATATATATATATATATATATATATATATATATATATATATATATATATATATATATATATATATATATATATATATATATATATATATATATATATATATATATATATATATATATATATATATATATATATATATATATATATATATATATATATATATATATATATATATATATATATATATATATATATATATATATATATATATATATATATATATATATATATATATATATATATATATATATATATATATATATATATATATATATATATATATATATATATATATATATATATATATATATATATATATATATATATATATATATATATATATATATATATATATATATATATATATATATATATATATATATATATATATATATATATATATATATATATATATATATATATATATATATATATATATATATATATATATATATATATATATATATATATATATATATATATATATATATATATATATATATATATATATATATATATATATATATATATATATATATATATATATATATATATATATATATATATATATATATATATATATATATATATATATATATATAAAATGTAGAAATTAGAACATATATTAGTTTGTACAGAGAAACGAAGCACTATTTGTTTTTGTTTATTATTATTTTTTTTTAAATCCAGTTGCGTGAACATTGAGAACAGAAAAATGATTTTTTAATTATAAATTATTACAGTTTTACTTCAAATAAAGGCTTACGTTTTCGGTGTCTTTGATCTTTTGGATCCTGAACACAAATTATTCTTAAATCCATATGTTTTGCTTTTCAAAGTTATGTTAATTAATAATCATATATATATATATATATATATATATATATATATATATATATATATATATATATATATATATATATATATATATATATATATATATATATATATATATATATATATATATATATATATATATATATATATATATATATATATATATATATATATATATATATATATATATATATATATATATATATATATATATATATATATATATATATATATATATATATATATATATATATATATATATATATATATATATATATATATATATATATATAATCATCTTTTGGGAAAAATTTCTTGGTGCATGTGTGGGGTATTTTGAAATTTTATTCACATTTATTTGTTCCTGTGTAGTGAGTTTGTCTGTAAAAGTTAATCTGGCACGTAATTGGTCGACGTATCAACAGCTGATCGAAGGTCTGGACTTTACGTTGCATATTTTGATCTCTTCACATATTTGGATAAAATATCTACGATATATCTATATATTGGGAGATCAGTGAAGAAGGTAGCAGTACAGGGTGCAATGAGAATGAATGATGATGGCTTCATCAGCAGCATCCCTCATTCCCAGGTGTGTACTATCCACTCATAGACTTTAACTGTAGTAAAAGTCTATGTATCCACTGGTTACTGAAGTTCAAGGCAAAGAATTTTGGGGGCCTGAGGGAAGGCCCCAAAAAGGTTCTGACTGAGGTATTTTTCTATTTATATATTTATTTATTTATTTTTACTACTAGTGTAGTAGTGTTGATTAACCTGTTCATCTCATTCAGCGTTGCAGTTGAGCATCTCTTTACCATAGGGAAGGACATCTTGAAAGCCAAGAGGACAACTTTGTGACATGCCAACTATGAAAGGTTAATGTTCATGAAAAGCAACCAGTATTGACCACTCGATGATGAATTAAGGAACATTGGCTAAAGAAAAGGGATTGAATTAATAAAGTTTTTAGTTATTTTTCATGCGCAATTTTATTTCTATTTATTTTTGGTTTGTTTTAATACTCTTTTGTTATGTAAATAACCTGTATGTTGAATGGATTCTAAAAATTAGTTTTATTTGTTTATTTAATCAATTATTACAACTTGATCATAATCAGGTCTTACCACAGCCTAATATATATTAGGCTGTGGTCTTACCATATTTTTACCTTTTCGTAAAACTCTTGTTTTAGGTAGAGGTGAATATCAAACAGTATCTAAATTCACATAATAAAAGTTAGTGGTTACCGATAGCTTCGGCCAATTTTTTTCCTTTTTCATTTGAATTATCGGTTTAGCAATATAATCAAAGCTAACTATTTTGCAACTGTTCCCACCACTTTACATATATATATATATATATATATATATATATATATATATATATATATATATATATATATATATATATATATATATATATATATATATATATATATATATATATATATATATATATATATATATATATATATATATATATATATATATATATATCATATTATTGAGCAGAAAGCTAAAATCTTAATACAGTCTCTTTCATATTTCATTATTAACCACAAAATCGATATTTCTTCCTCTCTGAACTATTTACATTACTTAAGGTATAATTTTATTTCCTAAAATTAATTACAAAGTAAAGGACAGTATGTATACTATTAAGTGAATGTAAATGTAATTTATGTTCTCGTATTCCGTACACGTAACAACTATAGTAATAAATTTAAATTAATATAAAAGTTTATATTTTAATCCCTGGTGACATCTGGCATTTAATAGTTTGTATATGCAGTTACCATTAGTTACTAAAGAGAAAAACTTTAGCACAACATGTAAACAAGAAATGATTATTTCTTATATTGCCAGCAGGGTGAACCTCGGATTATTAAGTGTTATAAGTTCATTGCAATATAATCGGATTAAGTCATTTTTATAAAAATTATTTTAAATGGTTTTTGTAATAAATTAATGATAATATGCTTGAATTTAAAAATAAGAAACGACGTCAATCTACCTATAGTTTTAAAGATATTTTTATTATAAATACTAATAAGTAAATAAAAGAATAGTCCAATGAACTCTTTGTATATATATAATATTTAAAAAAAATTTTAAAATATAACATTTATTGCTGTAATAGATAATGTGTGTAATATAAGCAAATGCAAGTTACTTCAATTTCAGATTTTACAAGCATGCCAACATGTTTTCATAAGTAGGGATATATATATATATATATATATATATATATATATATATATATATATATATATATATATATATATATATATATATATATATATATATATATATATATATATATATATATATATATATATATATATATATATATATATATATATATATATATATATATATATATATATATATATATATATATATATGCCAGTTTTGTTTTTTTTGTTTGTAATTAGCATAATAACACAATTTAACAAAGAAAGTTATTCCCGAAACTCTAATAATAATCTAATAATAATAATAATAATAATAATAATAATAATAATAATAATAATAATAATAATAATAATAATAATAATAATAATAATAATAATAATAATAATAATAATAATAATAATAATAATAATAATAATAATAATAATAATAATAATAATAATAATAATAATAATAATAATAATAATAATAATAATAATAATAATAATAATAATAATAATAAGAGGAAGTAGAATGAGAATTTGCAAAATTTAGATCATCAATTGCCTATCGGAATTGTAATTTTTTGATTACACATTCAAAGATGGAAAAAGATTTGTTCCAAATAAAATGATTCTTAAAAATTTAGGGGGCTTTTAACCCCCCTCGATCCCCTCCCCCTTCCTCATTGTTTCCATGGTTATAATTACTAAAAATAAAGTAATCTTGTTCCTATTCCCTCTATCAGTATTTCCTTTGTTTAACATTTAGAAAGCAAAACGTTTACGGAAACTTTCATTGTTTTACTGCTACGTTTCAGGAAGTTAAAAATTAACTATGTAAATTAAAAATATAATATTTCAATGTTTGGAGTTGCATGGGGAGTTGAAATATGAAGGGAAAGAACTTTCTTATATCTATCTATCTATCTATCTATCTTTCTATCTATCTATCTAATTAATATATATCTATCTATCTTTCTTAGTATCTATCTATCTATCTATCTATCTATCTATCTATCTATCTATCTATAGTCTATCTATCTATCTATCTATATTATCTATCTATCTATCTATCTATCTATCTACATATATTATATATATATATATATATATATATATATATATATATATATATATATATATATATATATATATATATATATATATATATATATATATATATATATATATATATATATATATATATATATATATATATATTTGTGTGTTTATTGATATAAATATTGATATAGAAGTGTATGTTTGACTGAATTTTATCCCATTCCACATGCATGAGGCAGACCTTGAATTCCTTTTTATGCATAATGAATATGTTTATTTTTGGAATCTTTTCTTCACACTCAAGCGAGAGAGGGGGTTTGTTTGAATCTTAATTAATATGGGAACAATGATTCGTAATTTCTACCTTTATAATAATTTCAAATCTTAATGAGAAACAAATACTGCGCTTCATATATATACGTAGTTCTCAAATGCAGGTTAGTCACAGGATCGTTGGGAAGTTTTAGATTACATTGAGATTATGTCCCTGAGATAAAGGATCTGTACGAAACGTGATTTTTTTTTTTATCTTTGATAACCGACTGGCTACGATGATGAATCGTGGAGCTAAACTCGATCATCTTAACCGTTTCTAATTATGCTCTTTATCTCATAATATATATATATATATATATATATATATATATATATATATATATATATATATATATATATATATATATATATATATATATATATATATATATATATATATATATATATATATATATATATATATATATATGCTGTAACTCCTCAAGTGAGAAAAAGTCAGTGGACTTTATATGATCTACAAGAGTTCAGGGAAATCAGTATTTGTAGTTAAGTTTAAATACTAGACATGATTTGATGCGTGAATTTTAAAATGCGAGTACAAGGAAGTAGTAAATATATCCGAATCAAAAGTGTCCCACCTTTTGTTGGTTGAGTAATTGTAGGAGGAAGCATAATGATTCAATCTGATATATAAAGTTTTGACATGGAAGAGATGAAATTGAAATGGGAAAAAAGTCGAACGAGCACTTCTCTCAAAGGAAATCAGAGATTTGTAAAGAAGTTTCCAATGAAATAGCGATATTATAAAAAAAAAAGAATGAAGCAATAGTTCAATGAAGTAGAAGAGATTGCATAGAGTTATTGAGAGTAGGAAAGTTATTAAGTCGAAAAGCTTCGTATTCCACCTTATCAAGGTCAACAATCTGAGTGGAACCTCCGCAGATGTGTGATGCATACTCCTTACAGGAACTAATGATCTTCTCACCCTAAGCAAATAACTGTGATAATGAAAAAACATTTTGTTAGCGCCTCAGAACACCCAACCTCCAAGAAGCTTATTTAGTAATAAAAATAATTTGATCTTTCCAAGAAAGATGAAAAAGAATACGTTATGGATAAGAATGCATAAAGTATAGAAAGAGTTTTTAAACTATTGAAAACCATTATTTCTCTGTTTTATTTAAAATAACGAGATCCGAGTTCATTTGTTACACATCTCATTTCTATAGCATCAACTATTTTCACTTGTCATTTTCAAAATCAAAGAGTAATGAAGGGTATAGATATAATACCGATACCGATACCGTATATATACCGATACCGATACCGATACCGATACCGATATATATATATATATATATATATATATATATATATATATATATATATATATATATATATATATATATATATATATATATATATATATATATATATATATATATATATATATATATATATATATAGTAGGTAACAGAACTAATATGACGTGTTTTTTAACAGTTAGTGAATTTAATCAAATAATTTAGAGTATATCAAAAAAGTTTCAATTGCTGATAATGATGCAAGTTAGTAAATAAAGGATATTTTTAGAAATTTCTTAGCTAAAAATAGTTGATATTTTTTTCTTGTTTTGTTTTTGAAACAGTTACACCTACGAAAGGAAAAAAAATCAAACATAATGTAATGAAGAATGATAAAAAAAAAAACTACATTAATCACGAAATCGTTTTATGCTTGTCAGGATAAATATTTAATTACACACAAATTCACCAAAAGTTTAATTTTTGACTCATCGAAAAATGTCAAATTTCGTTCGTATTTTTAAAAAAAGCGAAATGATTTAAAATTTATGTTCACGCAAAATAACAATAAAAAATAAGACTGTAATATGAATATGTGAAAGCGATTGATCCAAAATGAAATGATTTTACAATGATTGATCGAACTGAAAATTTTATGACCTGTTTGTTGTCAATTCACAAAACATTTCAATTTTCAACTCAAAATTATCGCATCTGTAAATTTGAATAGCTTTTATTAGTGATTTATCGAAATAGCAAAAATAGTCGCTGAGTTTTAGAGTGACGAATCTTTAAATTAAAAGCAAAGGAACATCAGAACACTAAAAAATTGTCCTAACTATTCGTTGGGACAAGTTGGAAAATGTAACAACAAATTTTTTTTGTTATTTTCTAATTAGAAAATAAATCGGTGAAGCGACTTTTTTATGCTTAACATGTCTTTTCTCTGTTGAAAATTTTACTGTGGCATTTTTTGCCACTTGTCCCAACGATTCGTCAGGACAATTTTTGCAGTGAAACTTTAGAGTGAATAAAGTATTTTCGAAAAAGGTTGACCCTCAGGAGCGTTGCTTCATTCAAGGAGGGGAGTTCTGTAGGATATTACTTTCTTGGAATCTTGCGAGAGGTCGATCCTGAAATTCTTTTCGCTCTACTGTTTAAGCCTTACTTCACTACTTTCAAGCTTTCAAAGGTCTATCATCATATATAATATATATTTTCTATTCTATTTCTATATATATATATATATATATATATATATATATATATATATATATATATATATATATATATATATATATATATATATATATATATATATATATATATATATATATATATATATATATATATATATATATATATATATATATATATATATATATATATATATATATATATATATATATATATATATATATATATATATATATATATATATATATATATATATATATATATATATATATATATATATATATATATATATATATATATATATATATATATATATATATATATATATATATATATATATATATATATATATATATATATATATATATATATATATATATGCCTATATATATATGCCTGTATATACACATAAAGGACTTTTATTGCAAAAGGAAAAAAATTATTTTAAAAAATGATATAGAAAAGAAGTAACAGATTTTTAATTTAAGTCCAAGAAAAGTTTTTCATTTTAGTCGATAATTAAATTCTGAGAAGACTAAGATGGTGTCTTGTCCTTTTGTTTTACGAAACATGAACTTATATTCTGTTGTGATTGTTTCAATAGAGATTACTTGTCCCATAAACAGTTTCATTTCTTCCAAACAGTTTCATTTCTTCAGAGCAGCTTCATTTCTTCCGAGCAGTTTCATTTATTAAAGACTTTTTATAATTTCTAATTTTTATTTATTTATTTAATATTGGTGAATAGGGAAAATCCTATTTTTGTATAAGTATAATGCTAAAAAATGGCATTTTGTTACTGAAGGATTTTCTTCATTGATGCAAGTATAAAACTTTATAACAAACAGTTAATAAAATTAGATTTTTAATTTCACTCTTACTTGATAAAGAATAAAAGTGTTTGTTTTCTGATAGTAATAATTTCGAACCAGATTTCTGTAGAAAACTCTAAACGCTCATGAAAGTATCTAGAATGTATTGATAATGTTCTGTGCTTAGTTAAAATTTCGATTTCTCCTCTAGAAATGTCACATGATCAACTATGATATTGTGTATTTCTTTTATTTAATTTTAATTTACAAATTGAAACGCATGAAAATTAACTTTTGTTTTTCAATTTTATAAATTTTACTTAAAGGATTTTAGCTTGCCTGTAGACGTGATAATCACATTTTTTTTTCCTTTAATACTTCTATCCAGTCTATTTAATTTCAGCCTATATATATATATATATATATATATATATATATATATATATATATATATATATATATATATATATATATATATATATATATATATATATATATATATATATATATATATATATATATAATATAGGTAGACATAACAAGTAATAAGAAGAGTGACGTCATACTTCATCATATTCCTTCTTAGGAATATTTAAAGACCCAAACAAATAAGGAACGAATGATGAGTCATTTAAGTGGGCTGAATTTCTAAACTCTTTCTCCCACTCTATCTCTCTCTCTTTCTCTCTCTCTCTCTCTATCTCCCTCTATAGTTTTTAAAAGGATCGCTCGCTTGTTTATCACATCATTAACTGATCAGCTGTCACAATCTTATAAT
>SEYY01024218.1:67500-70000 GCA_009176605.1 Armadillidium nasatum | reverse complement strand
ATATATATATATATATATATATATATATATATATATATATATATATATATATATATATATATATATATATATATATATATATATTATATATATATATATATATATATATATATAAATATATATATATATATATATATATATATATATATATATATATATATATATTATATATATATATATATATATATATATATATATATATATATATATATATATATATATATATATATATTTTAGTTTCCCGATTGATACCAATTCAAATTTTCAAGATAAAAAAGTCATCAGATTCTAACCTATTTAATTAACATTGAACCTTCCTAATTTTTTTAACATTCTTATGAACTGAATGGTTTATCATTTTTATTTCGAAGATATTGTTTGTTTTTATGATGTTTGTGCAAATTATTTTACATATATATATATATATATATATATATATATATATATATATATATATATATATATATATATATATATATATAATATATATATATATATATATATATATAATATATATATATATATATATATATATATATATATATATATATATATATATATATATATATATATATATATATATATATATATATATATATATATATATATATATATATATATATATATATATATATATATATATATATATATATATATATTATTTTTATTAAACTTGCTTTGTTTATTCTTCCTATTTTCGATCAATATTTTTTCTATCATCACAATGTCACTTTTATTGGAAATTCGTTTAATATATATTTATCTGTCCTCTTCTTACCACTCTTTAGACATGTCATTTTTTAGTTAACGGGTTAACATCTTTCAGTCAAAGGTGCATTGTTGAACCCTGGTAGTGGTAAAATGTTCCAGACCGACCAAACTTTAGATATAAACTTCCTCTACAATTCCTGAAAATTTGACCAACTTCGGTCAAGAAACAAAAATGTTTTAAGAAATATGATGAAGGTATCACCAAATTGGACTAAAAAGTATACCCCACTCTTTTTATAATAACTTTTTTGTTTTTTTATCTAAATCTTCCAAATTTTCAAGAAATATAGAAGAAGAGTATATCTAAAGTTCAATTACGAGACATTTAGATATGTATCCCTGAGAAAAAGTTGAGATGTGTTGAAGTTTTAAAAAAATAAACATTTTCAAACTTTTTATTTTTATTATTTTTTTTAATTTTTTTATTTTATCTCAGAACTTGTTTTTTGGAACGGATATTTAAAATGTCTCACTATCGAACTTTAGCTATACACTTCTTCTAGAGTTCCTGAAAACATGAGCAAGTTCGGTCAAGAAAAAAAAAGTTATACCGGAAAAAGTGAAAGGGTTCGTATCTCCGAATCTATAAAAGTTACAGAAATTGGACATGAATTCGAAAATGAGTATCTCACAAATAATGAAAAGATTTTGTTTTTATTTTTTTTTTTTTTATTTTTTTTTTTACATAATAAATATTTTATTTCAAAGTATAATAATTTATTATTATTATTATATATTATATATATATATATATATATATATATATATATATATATATATATATATATATATATATATATATATATATATATATATATATATATATATATATATATATATATATATATATATATATATAAAAAAAAAAAAATATAATTATATTTATTATTATTATTATTATTATTATTATTATTATTATATTATTATTTTAATTATTTTAAAAATTAAAAAAATAATAAAAAATTTTTAATATTAATATATATATATATATATATATATATATATATATATATATATATATATATATATATATATATATATATATATATATATATATATATAATATATATAATGTCTGGCATGAAAGGCTGCATGTGTCTGACATACATCTGAACATGCGACAAAAGAATATTCATTTAGTGTTGCTATTTTCATTTTTCCTACGTTAATCAATTCTTTTGTATAATAAATCGACAAAGAGTATCATTTTCGTCCCTCGAAAATCAATTTATTTTCTCCCTTGACCTTCAGCGACATTCTATCAAAGCTCTTAATTTGCCTTATGACAGTTTTATTAAACTATTATTATTACTACTAGTAGTAGAAGTAACATGAGTAGCTGTAGCAGTAGTACTATTAATTATTATTTTTATTATTATTATTATTATTATTATTATTATTATTATTATTATTATTATTATTATTATTATTATTATTATTATTATTATTATTATTATTATTATCATTATGAGAAACACTATTATTGATAGATTTAATGAATGAATGGTGACCTTCTACAGTAGCAGCTATAGAACGACCGAAGAAAATCAGGGAGACAGATAAAACTTTTTGCCAAACTGTATAGAAAGCTTTCGATGTGTCTAACGCCATATCAAAAACTACAAAATGCCAAAGAGCGGATTACCAAGAGTTAGAGAGAAAGGAAAGAAGTTTATCAGTCGAGCTCTCCATACTGAAGCCACACTGACAACCTGAGATAAGATTATAG
>SEYY01024218.1:47500-62500 GCA_009176605.1 Armadillidium nasatum | reverse complement strand
TATATATATATATATATATATATATATATATATATATATATATATATATATATATATATATATATATATATATATATATATATAACCATGTATTTATTTTTTATTTAGTCATATACTGATTTAATTAATTTTATATATATAGAAACGAAAGGCAAAAGAGTCCATCTCCACCCCCAGGGCATCGCTTGCACGGAATCGAGCGTGAAAAACCAACCTCTCCTCTACCCACGAGCTCACGTGACCAGCACACTGCCAATGGATCAAAGCAAAAAAGTCCGAAAAATCCAAAATCATTTATGGAGAGGAGAAAAGCTGATCGGCCTTCCACAGCCACGTTAGAGAAACCAAAGGTATTTATTCTATTTTTATTTTTTTTCTTATGTTAGTTAAATTTTTCAACTGTATTAGTCTAAACCAAAGGTATTTATATTATTTTTATTTTTTTTCTATATTAGTCAAAATTTTCAACTGCATTGGTCTTTGTCTTAAAAATAATAATCTTATATCTTCTCAGTACTAACACAGAAGTAAGATTGGGCTAAATTGTAATATTTCAAAGACCTATTTTACTTACTATTTAAAAATTTCTTTTTAAGTATTTTATGCAAGTTTTTAAGCTTGGCATTTTAATATCCTAAAAATAGATGAAAAAAAAAGCTTTAAATTAAATGTGGCTTCGTTAATCCGTAGACTTAAATAACAAGAAAAAAAAACTGACATTATTTCTCCCTTATTCTTAATTTATTCCATATAAATTTAAAATTTCAGGCAATTTATTTTAATGAACCAAATTATTATTATTACTATAGTAAAAATGCTTTCTTGAGCTTACGTTGTAGTTCCGTATTTATAACATAGAAATTATACATAACACTCTCCCTAACTAAAGGTTTTAGACATGAGAATGAGAAATGAGATTGACATGAGTGAAATGTCGAGAAGGATGATGGAACAACTCGTCTTACAAAAAGATCAACAAAAAGGATCCAGTGATTATTATTCAAGTGATTTTGTATCTTCCTCTTCCTCTTCTTCATCTTCCTCAACCTCTTCACTGAGCAACTCAACAGATGAAGAACATATATCCGAATCAGAAAGTGAACAGAAAAAGGTTTTAATAATAATAATAATAATAATAATAATAATTAAACGTCAGTAAATTTTTAAGTTATTCTGATAATGATATTAAGGCAGTTATAAGTTTAATTAAAAATAATAATAATAATAATAATAATAATAATAATAATAATAATAATAATAATAATAATAATAATAATAATAATAATAATAATATGAAAACGTCAGAAAATTTTTAAGCTATCCTGATAATTATATTAAGACATTTATAAGTTTAAATAATAATAATAATAATAATAATAATAATAATAATAATAATAATAATAATAATAATAATAATAATAATAATAATAATAATAACAATAATAATAATTAATAATAACAATAATAATAATAATAATAATAATAATAATAATAATAATAATAATAATAATAATAATAATAATAATAATAATAATAATAATAATAATAATAATAATAATAATAACCAGCAGAAACGTCCATCTACCATGCGCCTGAAAAGACCTTCTAGCCTCATCGCTGTTCCCGTGATAGGACCATCAACTTCAAAAGCTCTTCCAAGGAGAGGAAGGACTGCAACTATGAGGAGTCATTTACCTCTCAGTCAAAGATTAGCATTGGCAGAAGAAATACTTGGTCATAAGGATAAGCCGAAGGTATATTTGTATATAGTAATTTTTTTCAGTTATATATATATATATATATATATATATATATATATATATATATATATATATATATATATATATATATATATATATATATATATATATATATATATATATATATATATATATATATATATATATATATATATATATTACACCTTTTTTCAAACTGATTTATTTCACCATGGAAAACTAAATTTTCTTTGTTTATTTAAATTTCATCTCAAAAGTATTTAGTAATGATAAAAAAATAGCAATCTATCAATAACTGGTGCAAAATGCAGTACGCTTAATACTGCATATTCTCAAATAGTAAATATTTCCAAGTTTCCTATTTCTAACCTTAGGCAAGCACATTCACTCACATTATATTACTATAAGTGCTATTTTAATTTGCATTAGCTACACTGCAAAAATTGTCCTAATGAATCGTTGGGACAAGCGGCGAAAATGTTACAACAAATTTTTTTAGTTATATTCTTATTAGAAAATAAATTGGTGAAGCGACTTTCTTATGTTTAACATGTCTTTTCTCTATTGATAACTTTGCTGTGACATTTTTGCCACTTGTCTCAACGATTCGTTAGGACAATTTTTGCAGTGTATATACATTGAAACGTTCAATGTTGTGATTATCTACGAATATTAATGATTTTTTCAAGTTGTATTCACATGTTCAGAAGTGGTGCAAAGGACTATTACCAGACTTCCAAAAAAGGACAAATCGTCGATGTCCAATTAGCAGGTGTGTCTATAACCATAATAACCAAAATCTTTGGTACTTCAAAAGCAACAGCCTCCAAAGTTAAAAAATAAGTATTCACAAAGCAAGAGAAATCTTCATCAGCAGCTAAAGAAGTAGATGGAGGAATTTAAAGATGAATTCCAGGTTGCAGGGATCGTCGAATACTAAGAAGGATTGTGTTCAAAGAATATTGAACTACTACTAGGAAACTAACAACAGACACTCAAATCTACCTTGAAGACCCTGCTTTAAATAATGGTGTCCATAGAAAGCTTCGCAAAATCAACATTAATGAACGACATGTAAATGCTAAGCGTATTATCAGAGTACGATTTCATAATTGGAAAAAATAGTCATGATCATAAAATCTTGTCAATTGAATTATTAGTAAGGCGCACAGCTTTGTCATTTCATTATTACAAACAAAATGTAGGATTAATACATCATTAATGTAAGGCTAAACATAGCTGTAATGTCTGGGGTCAGAGAATTGGACATAGAAAGAATGAGTCTGAGTAGAAAGACATGTATCACAAGCTCTTCTCAAGGAAAAAGAGCAGCGTTCGATACATAACTCAAATGACAGAGTATAAAACGTTTCTTTTCCACTATCTATGCTTTACCTCGTTCTTTCATTCAAAATTCTTTTCAGATCCATTCAAAATAGTTCTCTCAAAATAACACAGTTTAACTACTTTTAAAAAATTTCCCTACTCCATCTCTGTTACTTTTTACTTATTTCAAATTTATTCCCCTTGTATCTTTTTAATTACTCGTCCTGGATCTCATTTAAATCTTCAATTTTATTTCCCTAATAGTTTGCATATACTTCAATCTCTCTCCATTTCACTCCCCAAAAGTTCAAGAAACTAAATTTAAAAAATCTACCTCCTTCAGTTCAGAAGCAAATTCTCCAAGTCCTTCGTCTGTATTTGTTTATGGGGACAAAAGCCTAACATATGGGAGCTCTCAGCTTTATTCATGTTGCTCCATTTTGAGGTATGAAACCCTAAAATTCAAATAAGGACAATCTTAATTAAGGATTCTTAAAGTACCAAGTTTTTTAATTTGTGTCAGTGAATGTCATGCATACATATTCTTGAGTGCATAATCTCATTTTTTATTTATATATATATATATATATATATATATATATATATATATATATATATATATATATATATATATATATATATATATATATATATATATATATATATATATATATATATATATATATATATATATATATTATGGCAAAAAAAACAAGAAAAAATTTTTTTTTTAAAAATGTCACTAAAAAATTCAAATTTTTTATTATATTTATTATATATATATATATATATATATATATATATATATATATATATATATATATATATATATATATATATATATATATATATATATATATATATATATATATTATTTTTCTCCAAGCTACCAGAACCGTGCCATGCGTGTGGAAAGGAAGAAAATCCAGAAAGGTTTCATAGTCATCCTCGTCACGGCTCCAAATTTAAAGCGAAAGACAAATTGTCCAAAGAAAAACTTATAAAAGAAACTTCTCAGAAGAGCATCAGTCGACTCGTAGTTACAAAACCGAAGGCTTTAAAATATAAACGAGGAAGCATAGATATGTCAGCCTTGGAAGCTAATCCAGTAGATTTTACTCCGAGAAATAAAGCAAAACTCAAAAACGCTGCAAAAAAATTAGATAAAGGAAATAAATTAAAATTGAAAAAAGGTTCAAAGAGTAAAGAATTAACTCCAAGGCAAACAATTTCTCAGGAATCCACGCCAAAAGGAATAAATGAAAGTCAGAAAACGAAATTGAAAACCAAAGCAGATTTAGCTGATGACTTCTTTGATCAAGAAGAGCAATCAAAAATTCCGAAAAGGTTAATAAAAAAGAAAAAAGTTACAGAAGAGAAAGAAGAACAAAAAAGCAATGACGACGATGACTCAAGATACGACACACATAGTGAAGCAGTTGTTTCTTCCGCTTCGAAAACTAAGAGGAGCAACACAACAACTGCTGAAAGAGTCAGTACGGCGCCTCTTAGACTTTGCTATATTTGCTGTAGAGAATTCGGAACACGTTCCCTAAGTATACATGAACCGCAGTGCCTTGAGGTAAGATTGGATCCAGCTCAAGTTATCTATATATATATATATATATATATATATATATATATATATATATATATATATATATATATATATATATATATATATATATATATATATATATATATATATATATATATATATATATATATATATATATATATATATTTTGAGAATGGTATCTGTTAAAAAATAGGTCAGAGTTCTACATTAAATCTACAAAATTGAGAAAAAGCAAATTCAATCCTAAATTTTAATGTCATCATGTTCCGATAGTTGACATTTAAAGGTGTATTATTGATAGGTAATGAGGGGAAATGGAAACAAGAATGTCCCAGGCATTGCAAGTACAGTACATGATAGAATGAGCATAGAAATTAGGGATGGATTTCAGAGTTGAAAGAAAAGATTAAAACTTGTGGATTGATAAATTACAAAAGTTTTCCTCAAAACAAATGTTACTATAGTGTTCATTCATATGAATGGTGCCCGTCTTAATAGTGTCTAGTGTTCGGCGGTAAGAGAGAGAGAGAGAGAGAGAGAGAGAGAGAGAGAGAGAGAGAGAGAGAGAGAGAGAGAGAGAGAGAGAGAGAGAGAGAGAGAGAGAGAGAGAGAGAGAGAGACTGAAGTGTTAATGAGAGTGAGAGAATCATGGAAAAAAAGTCATAGACTTCACAAAAAGGTATTTATGAATGGAACCACTACCGATTATTATTATTATTAATAATTTTTTTTTTTTGTAACATCTGTTTTGAAAAAAGTTAGAAGCTTATATAAATTCTACCTAAGTTAACAAAAGCATATATGCATATCAAAGGCCGACATGTCTCTATAAACGTTTAAGTTAAAAGATATGGGCGAAGTTTAGGAGAGGGAATGTTTCAGCCTTAAAGTTTTAAAAAAAATTATGATATCCTTTTCAAGAAGATCAGGGATAAGCAAGATACTTGTGCTAACTGACCATAGTTGCAACTGACCATATGATAGGCAAAGTTCACCAGCTTAATGTTCAAAACCAAGGAAAAGCCATTAACTTTGGTGAACATTGAAATCGCCGGAATGATGGTTTCAGTGACAGGAGAGAAAGATATAATATTCAGTATGGGAGTTTATATGGTCGTAAAATTAGGGATAATTATTAGAATTAGAAGATAAGTAAAACAAAAAAGATGAATATGAGAGAGATAGAAAATATGGAAAACAAAACTGATAACACGAGAACAGAACGTCTTCACACACACACACACACACATCCACCTTTGGATTAATACTGTTTTCAGAGAAAGTAACAAAGCGAAGTTTTCCGTCGAAGCACGGAAACGCACAAATTTGGGTACAGAACAAGAGGTGAGGCCCAGAAGAAGAGAGGTGATATTCATCAAAGTAGAAATATAGTAAAGATCACAAACTCTGCTGAAAATAATAAGGAAAGAAAATTATGCATTAGCGAGAGCCGATAGTTGACACCAACCACGCCATTAGACATTTCTCTATTTTTTTTTCTTCTCCTTTTGAGTATTACAGGTAATCTTTATGTCTTGACTCTTAGATATCTCTGAGCGTATACTATTAGCCGTATATACTATTAGCCAACATATTATAACAGATAAATGGAAATCGTATAGATGAATAAAGTCTAGTAGGTGTTCTTGGTGTGATATGCAAAGGAAATGTTTTCTCCATACGCCTGCAAGCACTCCGTGTGGAAGGTCGAAAGTATCGTGTAGACAATGTTTGTTATTGAGGCGCAAATGAAACCAACTATAGGGCATTGCAGTGCAAAGATATTATGTTCCTTCCCAACCTATCACACTTCCATGGCTTAAATAAAGCCCAACCCACACACACGCACACACACACACACATACATATAGTATATATATATATATATATATATATATATATATATATATATATATATATATATATATATATATATATATATATATATATATATATATATATATATATATATATATATTTAACTGTCAACTGTAAAACTGAAATATTCTGAAATTACAAGATGTCATGCAAAAAATTTTTATATAATAGAGGACTTTATTGGTTTTAACATTAACAAATTTTCTCATTTCAAGGGTAAATTTTTGTATTTCAAACCGCAATTGCATGCGAATAATATATATATATATATATATATATATATATATATATATATATATATATATATATATATATATATATATATATATATATATATATATATATATACAGTATGTACCGTATGTATCTTGTGGCGAATTTGACAATTACTTCGAGGTGCAACAAATTATGCAGCGTGCCGTTTCAAAGCCTCCCTTTTTGGTTTGGAAAAGCCGAATTGGTCTCTTAACCGAGGCAACTTTCACTTGGGTACTGTCGGTATCTTAACGATCTGTTGCTGCACTAGGCCATAGTGACAGTTATTTTCACTCCACAACCAATGTTAAGTTGTCCTTTGATTGAAAATAAACCTTAATAGTCGGAAAGGACCAAGCCAGGAAACGCGATTAGAAAGAAGTGCGAAGTATAGAAATCAATAAGGACAGAAGAGGGAAAACCTGACATTTGTTCCACCGATTTATAGTCCTTTGATTACACTCTTTCGTTAAAAGAAAATGAAGGCCGTTACAGGAACTTGATGAAAACTGTTAAAAAAAAAAAAGAGTGGACAAGAAAAAAGCAACAATGTGGCGAATAAAAAGACTCTCTATACACTGTGTTTACTTTTGGACTGCTTACACATTTGACAAGCGAAATTAATTCAGCAAAAATAGAGGTTCTGTACTTCGAAAAGCAAAAAGAGGAAAAAATAGGAAAAGAAAAGTTAGAAGAGAATGGGAGTGCCAAACATTTCTCGCATAACATTCCTCCCTAGGCTCTTCCGACCTTGTGTAGATATATTTCTAAAGATTGCTGCCCTTTACGTTTATATCATAGCGAAGGGGAAGGAAATGTTTTATTGAAATCAAGGACAATCTATAAACGAGAAAGTAAAGGCACACAAAATACTCAAATCTAATTAACAAAACAAAAGTAAAGCCTTGGAAAATTCAGCAGAAGCAATCTAATTAGAAAATAAAAACGTGACAACGAAAATAAAACTTTATATATTATGCATTCTTTTCGACCCTGCTCACCACTTTAAAAGATAAGAATTCCCTAATTAACATTTGTTTATCACTTACTCCTTATCCCGTTTCCATGACTTTAAATCTAACCTAACTTTAACTAAAGATATTGCAACTGGATTACTACCTTCTACAAAAAAATGATCTATTTCTTCACCTTATCCAAATATTTTTGATTATCGAAGTCAATTATCAGATCCCTTGCAATACTCCTTAGGGTACGTTAAAAATGCGTTAATTAGACTAGGATCAAAAAGACAGTTACTAAATCAATAAACCATGAACTAATAGAAAATAATGATTACAAAATTAAAAATAAATAACTAAATACACCTGTGTGGGATCTAATTTTCAACAATATATATATATATATATATATATATATATATATATATATATATATATATATATATATATATATATATATATATATATATATATATATATATATATATATATATTGAAAATTAAAAAAATAATGTAGATGATTCTTTTAAAGGTAGATTGAGCACAAGAAGATCAAAAGAGATATAAAAACATTTTGTTGAAAGAAGCATATGCTCTGGGAATATATATATATATATATATATATATATATATATATATATATATATATATATATATATATATATATATATATATATATATATATATATATATATATATATATATATATATATATATATATATATATATATATATATATATATATATATATATATATATATATATATATATATATATATATATATATATATATATATATATATATATATATATATATATATATATATATATATATATAAATCAGCCCCCAGGAAGGCCTATTAGCCCTGTTAGTAGGTTTATTCGAGAATGAACCAAGGGTTTTACGGGCTGACGGCTAACATTCGCTGACTGGCCAGGTCTATTACGGATGCTGACTTTGATCCCACCTGCATTATGCATTCCGCAGATGTACTTATTACGCATAAGAGGGTGAGGCTAAGCGCAAGAGAGAATTGCCCAAATTTCTCGAACCCTGAACCTCTCGCTTGCCAAGCGAGAGCTCGATCGTCTGAGCTACGGAGCCGCTATATATATATATATATATATATATATATATATATATATATATATATATATATATATATATATATATATATATATATATATATATATATATTATATATATATATATATAAAATCTGGTGCCGGTATGCAAAGTATTTAGAAAGGAATACATGTAATATTAAAAGCTTGCAAATAAATAATGAAAGAGAAATCGAAACTAGCATTACACATTACACACACCCTTTATATATATATATATATATATATATATATATATATATATATATATATATATATATATATATATATATATATATATATATATATATATATATATATATATATATATATATATATATATATATATAAAAGAGAAAGATATGTGACTTATTCTGGTCCATGATTCTATTTCTTCATTAATTTCTGTAGCATTTCTGCGATGCTTATGCTAATTACACACTTTGTTGAACACCCTTACTCTTACTCTGAACCTTATCGTTAATTTAATTAAATCATATATTTCATCGTTCCGAAAGCAAAACTCAACTTTGCTTCCTTTACCTGTCTTTACCATCAATTTTCATAAAAGGTGGATGTTGTGCGCATGCGCGCAGTGACGCTGTCTGTTCTCATGTTCCTAATTTGGAAGTTTACCGAATGTTCAATATTCTGTCATAGGTTATCTTGCCATCTTCACCAGTTCTGTTTAGTTTTTTCCTAAATTTACTGATTATTATCTTATTATTGGACTATCTAAACCCCGAAATAAAACTAATTCTCTCGCCCTCATCATTATAGGTGATTTCAAAGTTCATTCCCATAAATAGCTTTTCAGGTAAAATCGTTTTTTACTTTTATATTCATAACAACCTTGAGAAGAAAGTGCAGCTCCCAAACCCGTTTCCCTTAATATCTTGGAATCTTTTCTGATTTTCTTTTTTCCTCTCTTTTTTTCCCTAATAAACTCTCTCCATCAAACTCTCTTCATAACAAACTCCATAGATACAATACTGCAAATGAACAAAGCTTTTCCTTCTCACCAAATCAATAAATCGATCGATTTAGCAGAAGTGTATAAAATGAGGCACGCAATGACATGTTTTCTTTTCGCTTTTCTTTTCTTTTTTTTCTTTTTTGAACCAAAATTCCTTCACGTATTCCCATCTGTTCGCATTAACTCGTCGACATTCGTGCTGAAGGTATCGCGCCATTCGAACTCCGTCGTTCAGTTGATCGTGTTGTATTAGCCGAAGAACTGACGTTCGTAATTTTTAATTGTTAGATTACTTTTAATAGTCTTTAATTAAAGAGTGAAGTAAGTTACCCTAATAATAATAATAATAAATAATAATAATAATAATAATAATAATAATAATAATAATAATAATAATAATAATAATAATATATATATATATATATATATATATATATATATATATATATATATATATATATATATATATATATATATATATATATATATATATATATATATATATATATATATATATATATATATATATATATATATATATATATATATATATATATATATATATATAATTCTTATTTAGGTCCTGTATATTTAAAAATTAATATATTCTCTGAAAATGAAAGAAATACTAGTTTTAGAATCCATTAATCTTGATAATTTTAGAACGTGTTTAATTTACGTTTACAAAATTTAAAATAATAATAATAATAATAATAATAATAATAATAATAATAATAATAATAATAATAATAATAATAATAATAATAATAATAATAATTATTATTATTATTATTATTATTATTATTTATAAATATAATTATATATAAATATATTATAAATTTAATAATAATTATTTTTAATCGTCTTTGATGGTCATCCACACACTGCAAAAATTGTCCTATCGAATCGTTGGGACAAGTGACAAATATGTCACAGTAAAATTTACAATAGAAAAAAGACATGTTAAGCATAAGAAAGTCGCTTCACCAATTTATTTTCTAATAAGAAAGCGACTGAAAAAATTTGCCATGACATTTTTACCGCATGTCCCAACGATTCGTTAGGACAATTTTTACAGTGCAGGATAATACCGATGGAGAACCAGCTAAAAATATTTTGAAAACAAGAAAATTAGTAAATGACTTCCAATAAGGGAGAAACCTAACCTGATTCCTTCTCATAATAACTATATAATTACATATAACTTTCATACCGTCTAAATGCATTGATTTTTTTACTATTATATTCTAGAAACGCTTCATTATTTATTAAATATTTATTCATAAATGATTTACACATTACGACTTAAAAAGTAATTATTTATTTATATATATTGTGCAAGCGTGCGAGTTCAAGGAGGAGTACCAACGCTCCTTGTCTTTATATTGGAATACCAACGTTCCTTGTCCTTATATTGGAATACCAATATTCCTTGTCCTTATATTGGAATACCAATATTCCTTGTCTTTATATTGGAATACCAACACTTCTTGTCCTTATATTGGCTTCATTGTTGATTGGTCAATGTTATAAAGAATATACATTACAAAATATACCTATTAAGTAAAAGACTTTATATGTTAAATCATTGATAACAAAAATTAATGTTTCACTTACTCTCAAATCTATTTTTGGTCGCAAAATCGAAAAACAGATTCAACAATATCATATTTTAGAAGGCCTTAATGCGATTTAATAAAATGTTTCAAATAATAAAAATAAGAATAAAATTGATAATAGTGATTTGGAAAAAGTCAATATTTGTCGCCGTTTCCAGGAATTTTCTTAGCGGTAAATTCTTGTAACTCAACTATGGAAACCATTTAATAATATTTCATTGCATCCAGCTTGACTATGTATAAACTTACATACATACATACATACATACATTTATATATACAAAATAACTAAATCTGACCAATATATTTTTTTAAGTATTCTTTTTTACTTTATAAGAAATGGAGAAGGGAGAATGAACGACTCCCAAATCATCTGAAAAGAGAAGAACCAAAACGACCAAGCAAAGAATTGTCCAAAGAAGAGTGGAACGAATACGCTTGGGCGATGTCTCAGGTAAATTACAATGAAATCTCTAATCTACCTACGAGTACTGTATTTTACCGTCTTTCCTACAAAATAGGTGGATAAGTTTAAATATTATAATATGGTTGAAATACATCCAGATATCCAATTTTCTAGATTTTTCAAGTTATTTTTGTTCATTTATTTCTGATTTCAAATAACTTGTTCAAGAATTTGAGAGACTTGAAAATAGTGATTTCAAATAACTTGTTCAAGAATTTGAGAGACTAGAAAATAGCGATTTCAAATAACTTGTTCAAGAATTTGAGAGAGACTTTGGTCTTAAAGTATTGCAAGTGATCTCTAAGCCCTTCTTCATCTAGATGTCTTTTTTGCCTTTCAGGCTCAGCTTGTTCCTTGCGAAAATTGTGGAAGGACGTTCAAACCAGATAGACTTGAAGTACATCAAAGAGGATGTAAACCCCCTGATGGAGTCGCAAAATCTCCGGTAATAATAATAATAATAATAATAATAATAATAATAATAATAATAATAATAATAATAATAATAATAATAATAATAATAATAATAATTATAATAAATATAAATATATATATATATATATATATATATATATATATATATATATATATATATATATATATATATATATATATATATATATATATATATATATATATATATATATATATATATATATATATATAGGGGATATAGGGGCCTATACTGTTTTCTATAAAATACAACTCCAACTTATTTATACGGATTTCACTCTTTCGGTGTCCAGTCAAATTTGCCCAAATCTGCTTTATCCAGCTATTCTATAATATACTCTCACTATACTCCACATCCTTCGTATCATTTAATAAAATATTCAACGATAAACACAGACTTTGGTAAAGAGTTATCATAAAAATCCATATTTCGAAGCCTTTACATTTGGAATTATTTTCATTCTTTTTCACTATTTTTCAATTTATTATTAAACCATCAGTGACTTTACCTCAAACTCTATAATTTTTCTCTATTTATCCACTTATCTATCCTTTATCTATCTCTATAATATACAGTATCTTGCTAATTTTTTTTTATTTCTCTATCTCGAAGTCTTGGATTTTGGGATTATTTTCTTTCATTTTCCATTTTACTTTTCAATTTACTGTTAAATTATCAGTCATTTTACCTACAGCCACGTATTCTTTCTATCTTCTTATCTACCTAGCTACCTAATTGTCTCCAACTTATTTTACCTTAATTTATATATACTCAATTTCGCCTTTTAACTTAAAAACAATCATGGTTAGCAATAAAGATTAATCACGATTATATATTCCAGTTATTAATATTTAGCCACAAAATATGGTAACTGTAATACACTCTATATATAATAGATTTATTATTATTATTATTATTATTATTATTATTAATAAAATTTCCTAGGAAAAAGAATCTCCCAAACACTATTTCAAGCCCACAGTCGTCTGTTACATTTGTGGTCGCGAATTTGGTTCGAGGTCCATCGGAATTCATGAGCCTCAGTGTCTTCAGAAATGGAGGAATGAGAACGAAAAGCTTCCAGAAAATCTGCAGAGACCAGAACCAGTTAAACCAGAAACTGTTGTTGATGGTATGGTTTAAGAATGTTTTTTGGAGCGTGAGTGTTAACGGAGAAATGGATAGCGAGTATATATATATATATATATATATATATATATATATATATATATATATATATATATATATATATATATATATATATATATATATATATATATATATATATATATATATATATATATATATATATATATATATATATATATATATATATATATTGCTACCATTGGTGGCAAAAGGTTGTAATCGAACACGAAATCCACCAGAGTTGGGGGAAAACAAATTACACCTTCGAATCAAAGGTCAACATGTCTTTAGACACAGCGTTTCATTGTACAAGTCAAAGGGAATGATGAAACTAAAATACAAACTCACCAGTAGAGTACGTGAAATAATAAACATAGAGTTTAAATACTTGTAAGAGAGCATTAAAACGTGTGGAAAGATGAACTACGCTAACTCTCCTTAAGGAAGAAACAAGAGACTATAAAGTTTAGGAAAAAATTGTCCGTAGAGATGTGAATAATATAAGAAATTAAGCAACGGTTCTAGGCACAGAGGTCGTAGATATTCAGTGACAGCTGGAGAATTAATAAAATGAAAAGAATATAGGGGAAAACAAAACCAAGATGTTACATCCATACTCAGTACAAGAACGAACGACTCCCCCCTCCGAAGCCGGTAAATTTTTTGCTTTATCCAACTCCGTCTCCGGCTCCGAGTCCGGTTCCGGAGATACGATTATAAATATTAAAAATATTTTATAGTAGAAGCATTTTCGCTTCGGCTCCACACACTATTTTTTTTACTCGGATTCTGGCTACATTTAAAATCTTGCGCCTTATTGTTTTGGATCCTAATCCATTTCCCTTGCTTTGAACATCCAACTTCTTAGAAACCTCTTTAATCAGATAAACAATGTGATCCTTCCAATAAAGATTAGGAGAAAAGGAAAGACAAAGACTTTTAAGAACTAACGAAAATTTTAATTGTATGATTCGGAGAAGATGTCATAGTTGTGTGGAAGGTTATGTCGAGTAGATGAATGAAGAAAATGGATTTTTATCAGGCATAAAATTTAAAAGTTTTATCTGGTCAAATTAGAAATGTGAGAAAGATGAGCATTGAACAGTCTTAGAAGACAACACTATTGATAAATTAAAAGATAAACTGTGGTCATATACAACAGCTGCTATAGAACTAACAGAAATGGAATGAGAATGAAGTTTATAGATAAAAAGTTAGATACCGAAAGAGGCAAGTTTAGAAATCAAAACTATGAACCAGACAATACTGAAAAGCTTTCATTATGCCAAACTCTACATCAAAAGACTCAATGGAAGATAAAAGATCAAGAGTCAATAAGAAAGTTCTAGTATATGATTAATGTGCTAACTTTGGGAAGCAAAGATTAAAGCAAAAGCTCGAAGGCTGGAGTGCTGAGAGATGTCCTCTTTCTTAGGGCACACCCTGATTAAGAGTGCGCTTCCAGCAGGAAGGAAATATCAAGGTTGACAGAGTTG
>SEYY01024218.1:0-42500 GCA_009176605.1 Armadillidium nasatum | reverse complement strand
AATTGAACTCGTGCTCTAACGTATATAAATATGGATAGAGATTCAGACAAAATAGGAATATGCCCCTTTTACACGTTTAATACATCAAATAGTTTTCAGTAAATTGTAAGTTTGAATTTAGTGACACCTTCGAACGACCTTGAAACTGCCTGGATATTTTTTGTACAAAAAAAAAAAAATTTAAATTGCTTTGAAGCATTTTTATTACAAATTTTCTCTAATTCCAAGTATGTAATTAGATTTCCCCAAGTCCAAATGCTTACCGATAAGACAAACTGTAGTACGAGCCCAAAAAATTTTTATTAAAATGGGGAATGCCAACTATTTAGGGGTAAAAATTTCCCCAATCTTTTTCAAATATTTATATCAAATGTGTAATTAGATTTCCACAATTCCAAATTGTTACAGATATAGCTCAAAATAATCTCAAAAGGGAACCCTTAAACTCTAAATTTATCCCTTTTCCGAAGGTATTTAAGGCGATTTAGTTAATAACCGATACTTGGTCCCAAGTATTTTATGGAATTTCCATAGATCTTCGCATATAAAAGTATTTAAAAATATTTGAATTTTCAAAATTCAATTACTTCTATGCATTTTCTTTCAAAATTAATATTCATATAGCTATTGACATTCCGAGATAGCAATCAGCAAAAGTTGTGCAAAAATTTCTCCAACTGGAGCTTTAACCAAAGCTCTTAAATTTTAATATTAAGATGAAAAGCAGAGTAAAAAAAAAAAAAGTTGCTCATACGAAAATAAAGGTAAGTAAAGTATTGTAAACTTTTAAATTTATTTTTAAGTTTAATCCCAACCGTTTTGATAACTGAAAATAAATTGTAGATCTTTTTAAAATTATAAAATATAAATAACTTAACCTATAAGGGTAAAAATAATAAAAAAAACCCAGTCATATATATTTTTGAAGTTAAATTACAACTTATCTAGATAGTTACTGAGTTCAGGTAATCCTTCTTTCAATCCCTTCCTCTTACGTGTTTCAATAACAATATTATACGGCTTGTTGGATGGGCTTGGATCCATAGGATTGCCAGGCATCTCCTGCCAGTGATCGAACACACATTGTGGGAATGCTTGGCCACCAGTATTGGAACGCAAATCGGCAGTAAAACCAAAAGACTCATTTACAGGCAAATGAGCTTTAACAACAAACATAGGTGTTCCAACAACTTGCATTTCCTCAAATACCACTCCACGACGCCTATTAAGAACGCCATAGATACCTCCAACAGCATTTTCTGGACACTGAATTTCACATAGATAGACTGGTTCTTGAAGTCTGGGATCAGCCGTTAAAACTGAGGCATACAAAACTCTTCTTGTTGTGGGAATGATCTGACCACCTCCACGATGAATAGCGTCAGCGTGTAGTGTTACGTCAACCAAATTAAATCTAACACCACGCATGTGTTCATCACAGAGAACGCCTTCCTTTGTAGCCCATTGGAAGCCGGCCACGCAAGAATCTTTAATTTCATTAAGGTACTGTACTCCTTTAGTTGTATCTATCAAAAGATTAGGCCCAGTTTGTTCAGGTCCAAAAGTCCAAATCTTCATGGCATCAGTGGCATCGAACTCATGATGTTCACACAAGTAAGCTTTTCGTACTTTGGGGTCGTCACGCGGCGTAACCTTGTTATCATCAATATCATTAGAAAGTTCATCGGGCAAAGGCATAGCTTTCATGTACAATCTATTGTGCTTATTTGGAGACTTTGACAAGCAGACTTCTGAAGATTCAGCAGAGACAGTTTCTCTGTAAGAGACAACTGGATCGGTCTTCTTTAGTGGAATACAAGCATGGTCTTCCTCAAGATCCTGAAATCATAGCTACATTAAGTATAAGGACATTTTAAAAAATCGATTAAAAAAAGCAATTTATAGTATGCATACCTTCAAACAAATTTCTAAATGCAATTCACCAGCACCTGCAACGATATGTTCACCAGATTCTTCAATAATGCACTGTACCATAGGATCTGATTTTGCCAATCTGAAAGTATAAATTTAAGAAATTCTTTACTACTTCTATAAATTAAAATTAAAAACCGAACGGGGCTAATTTTATTTAGTTATATCTGAACAATAAAAAGTTAACCCTTTTACGAAGTTCAACTGAGATGAACGTTTGATATAAATTTTCAAGCCAATATTTTAAATTATAAATCTGGCATTCCATTTTAATTCTAATAATCTATTCACTTGCATAAAATGCCCAACTTGCTGTTACGTATTTTAAAAAATTATGAACTAAGGTTTTGAGATATCTAGACAATAATAATTTGCTCAAATTTTTTGCCCCTTAAAAGTACATTAATTGTATTCACATCTCAACCACTCCCAAACTATAGACCTCATTAAAAAAAATTGAAACGTTGCAACAACAAAAGCAATTTTGTTTTCATTTTTTATTATTATCCTTCAAAAACCTTGTACTTTTCCAATAGCTAATAAATCTTATAGTCTACTTTAACTTTTTTTAACCCTTAAACACAGCCAAATTTATTTTACTGCAGTAATTGTACAAAAAAAAATACAAATCCACATACCTTTTCAAACCTTCAACGAGTTTCGGCAAATCTGATGGATTCTTTGGTTCTACAGCAACTCTCACAACAGGTGATACACTGAACTTCATAACCTTTAAGTTGTGAGCCTCTTTGAATGTCGAAATTGTACCAGTTTTAACTAAATACTGGTCAACACCAACTAAACCACAGATATTTCCTGCTGGTACATCTTCAATAGCTTCTACAAATCTTCCCATCATAAGAATGGACCGCTGAATAGCTTTTTCATAAAGATCTTCCTTTCTGCCAGGGGTGTAGTTCGGTCCCATAATTCTTACTTTTTGTCCAGTAGCTACTTTACCAGAGAATACACGACCAAAGGCATAGAATCTTCCCTTATCAGATGTTGGTACCATTTTTGAGATGTACATCATTAATGGTGCGTTAGAATCACAGTTCTTAATACCAGTGCAGGCAGCATCATCACTAGGACCTTCGTAGAGCATTTCAGCTCTATATTTCTGAGCTGTTACAGGAGATGGTAAATGAATAGTTATCATGTGGAAAAGTGTGTCACCAGCAGGCAACCAAGTTCTCATAACCACCTTTAAGAGAGCTTTTCCTTCTTTATCTCTGTCCTCAGAAGACAATTTAATTTTCAGTGTATCGAGTAGTTTTTGAGTTTCTTCTTTCTAAAAAAAAAAAAAAAAATTAGTTTAAAATTATACAATGCATTACAATTTACTGGCACATTATTATTACTAGCTATTTTATAAGATACAAACCTTGAAGTTCATAATGGCATCAAAAAGCTTGAAAATTGGATCAAGGATATACATATTAAAGGCTCTCTCATTATCGTTTTCCTTCCCTTTGCTCCATTTCTTTGTCTTTTTGTTGAAGAAGTTTTCACCCCATAATCTATTAATAAATGAAATTAGTTTTAAAAATTTAATTAAAATGTTAACTATTTTACAAGTATTAAATTTGAGAAATTAACAATTACTTTGTCATCAACTTTGCAGCTGGAACTTTGAATAACGATGCGTAGATGTCGGCAAATTCCTTAACTGAGAAAGCCCATCCATGAAGACCCGAGCCAAAACCAACAGAACCTTTACTAGGATCTACTCTCATTTCACCCATAGGACCAGAGTCGTCATTGTATGTAGCAATAATAACATTAACATTTTCAACAATACGCTGGAAAGTCTGATACAGTTCTTCTGGTTCCAACTGAAGTTCAAGAAGAGCTCTGTCCATCTTATTCATGAATAAAACTGGCTTAATTCTTTCCGCAATAGCTTGCCTAAGTACAGTCTCTGTCTGTACACAAACACCTGGAAAGTTAAAATTATGTTATGTCAGTGATAAAGAGTTTGTAGTCTTTGGACTAATTTGACAGGATTTTTTTAAAAATCTTAACTGAAATCAAGTCTTTCCAACTTGTAGTAAATAATTCACATTAACTAAAAAAAATTTTTTTGTTCCCGTTATAGACTAACATCTTTTAAAATTAAGCTACATGAAGAAAAACTCGTAAGTTTATATATATAAAAAATAATGGTTACTTTTAAGTTTTTCCTATTGAAATATATATAACCAGTGGAAGATTTAAAATTTGTTCAATTTACAAAGATGAATAGTATACGGATTTAATTTACTACTACACACCAAATTAGGGTTTTTGGACTGTTTCCATTTCTTTCCTGGATTTTTTAAGACTTGAAATTTTCAAAACTTTTATTTAATTTTTTAATAGCACCTACACAGACTTTTCCAACTTTTCCCTTATAGCACCTACACACACTTTTCCAACTTTTCCCTTAAGTCTCAAGTTTAAAGTCCATTATAGTTTGACATTTTCATTTTATAATCAATGCATGATCAAACCTAAGTACAAAACAAATGTGTCATCTTTCAATTTTTAGCTTGAAAAGCATCTTCTAGTACAATTTATTAAAATTATATATAAAAACATTTTTACTACCGTAATTACAGAAAGAAAAAAAAAAAAAAAATCTGAAAAACAGACTGTCAGGGATGTGTTCAAATGTAAAAATTAGTTTAATGAGGATCAAAAACTCTTCCAGGTGTCTTACAATTCACCATGGAATGATGAAAAAAACATGAAAAGTCTAGTCATATTCCTGTGACATGATAGGCTTTCCCCCCCCCCCCTCTTTATCAATGATGTGAGGAATAAATACTTTGTCATTTCATTCTGATCTACTGTTTTTGTTTCGATAAAACATTTTCTATGCTTCACCCATCTAACAAAATGGAACATTCTGAGAAAACTAAAAAATTTATCTAAGCTTTTACAATCATTGTAGTATCTACCAATCAGAAATCTCCCTGTTTAAGACAGACTGCTTTTTAAAATCAAACCCTTTTTTTTGTTCAGTTAACTGTTCCCATCAATGACTTACCAATATTTACGCTACCTATTAAAAAAGCAATGTAACCCCACCAATCTTCTTTATAAATATTTTGTACAGTTTATTCCAATAAATATATTGGAAAATTTTAGTGAAAATTCTTGCAGGTAAGTAAACAGTACAACTAAAATAAAACTTAAAAGTATCGAAATTTACTTGAAAAAACTACCATTGCCAACCACACACGAAATATAGTAAATAAAAGTAAAATATTGTCAAAATAATCCCATTAATCTTACCTGAAACACAATCAACAACTACAAGGGCTCCATCAGTTACTCGTAAGGCAGCTGTTACTTCAGATGAAAAATCTACGTGACCGGGTGAATCAATTAAATTAATAAGAAAACCGTCTTCATTACTTTCTTTCTGATCTGGGCTTGTAATAAGGTCTAGATTTTCTTGGCCAAGCCGGAAGAACATAGAGATGGCTCTATATATATATATATATATATATAATATATATATATATATATATATATATATATATATATATATATATATATATATATATATATATATATATATATATATATATATATATATATAATATATATATATATATATTAATGACAAAGGAAATAAAATGAAGAAAGGTTTTAAGTCTACGCATTAATTAGTCAAATTTTTTAAACAGCAAATTTAATGCATTAAAAGTTTGAACCACTATTTAAATTCAAATTTTATTTCCCCACTAACTACAGTAAGATTAGGGGTAAGTCAAAGGATTTATTTATGAAATTTTTTTTTCTTCTTAGTACATGTTTATAGCTCTATTTGAGGTTTACATACTGAACTATAAGTTATTTAATCATGCTACACACATGAATAAACTTTCCATTATATATATATATATATATATATATATATATATATATATATATATATATATATATATATATATATATATATATATATATATATATATATATATATATATATATATATATTATATTATATTATATTATATTATATATATATATATATTAGGGATGGAGCGATACCAAAATTTTTACCGATACCGATATCAGTATCGGAAAATATGCCGATACTACTACCGATACCGATACTTTACTCTTATCCAAAAATTTTATACCGATACCGATACTTCACTCCATCCCTAATATATATATATATATATATATATATATATATATATATATATATATATATATATATATATATATATATATATATATATATATATATATATATATATAATATATATATTGAGCATCTTTCTAATGCTAATATTGTTAACAGGTAGATGTCATGTGGGATTCCCGATGAAATTATATTCTGAAAATTGAAGAAACAAATAATAATTCAAGAAGAAGATGAGAGAAACATCCCTACAATAAAAATGCTGAGTGACTTTATACTTTTACTCTCTTTTGTCTTATACATCTAAATGTTTTTTCTTTTTTACAGATAACTATATAATAATAAAATAACAAATAAATCACATAAATTAATATCATAAACTGAGACATATTTTATCATCATAAACTCTTTAATTGATAATATACCATTGTAAAGAGAAGGAAAACATTCTCGATATTGACATTATTATCACCAAGTGAAACAACATCAACTACTTGCTTCATGTATTATGTATTATTCGCTTATCTTTTTCCTACACAATAATATTTTCATCTATATAATAAAATTCTATATAATTCTTACAGTTCCGAGTCCGGAACCACTCCCACAACAGTCAACATCTTCTCAACGACTATCAAGGAGTTAAAATACTTATGTTCCTTCATATTCCTCCATTATAAGGAAGAACTTTATTTTGTTAGTTCCGAACCAGAGCTCTAATCTGTTCAGCTCTTTCCTTAAGCCTTTCTCTCTCCACGTTCTAACCGTGTTGTAAAGATTTCATTCATATATTTCTGTCATCATCGTCATTTAATATTGGGTACCAATAAAACACCTATATTCATTCTTCGTGTTTTCTTTACCCTGAACTACTGAAAAAGTTCATGTTGTATACTCGTTGCAATTGCTCTTTTGCGTAATCCTGCTGTACTCACAGAAGATCTGAGATCATCTTTTCGGGAGGACAGATTGCGACATCAACTATTCATCTCAACATTGATGCTAACCTCGCCTCCACAAGGAGAATAGATCGACTCAACTAGACCACCTAGAACCACCTCCTCATCAGTGGATTTAACCAACGGTGGGTGAAAAGTATTAAATTTTCGTCTTTAATATAATTTAACTATATTGTAATTTATTTTTCTTCTGTTTGGATATTCAAAGTTGCGCGAATAGCTTACAATATAATATATATATATATAATATATATATATATATATATATATATATATATTATATATATATATATATATATATATATATATATATATATATATAATATATATATATATATATATATATATATATATAATAGTGCTCAAATTATAAATGAATAAATAAATAAAAAAAGTATTAATTTATAGTTCCTTTAAATTTTATAAATAAAACTATTTAAATGCTTATGTCATAATTATTATGTAAGTTACCCTTAATATATGTTAAGATTCTAATAGAGCGATATGCAGCAGACTTTGCATGCAATAATGTAATTTTTTTTAAAGAATAATAATCTCTTAACGTTGTTTCATTCCAACCTTATGGTTGAAGTAAAGAGATAAAGAAACTAAGATTGGTTCAGGATATGGTTACTTCTTCACTTAAAACGTTGGCAGCAATCATACAGCTGCCTTAAAACAGAGGGAAAAGCCGCTTTAGACAGTGAAAAGGGTGTAATAAGTAGCCGGATGTATGCGAGCTTCAAACAACAAAAAAAAAGCTTCTAGCTAAAGTAATTGTGTTTTGTTTACAATTTCTCAAATATGAATGCAGAACTTTTGAATCCGAATCCGCTTGCTTGAATATTTCAAATTCAACATTTTACATTATATATATATATATATATATATATATATATATATATATATATATATATATATATATTACTCTGGTGGGCAAATGCCAGAAGCCTACCAATCATCAACAGAATTGGGAAATTCTTTTGATGGGTCAAACTGAAAATCAACATGCCAGATATGTGGCATTTGAAAGTGTGTATGTCAAAGTCACGGGAAGTTGGGAAAATAGATAAAGGGAATGGGTTTCAAACTTTAAGCAAAGTTCTTAGAAATCAAAGCTTTGTATCATGCTCTACCGAAGGCTTTTTGAAATATCTAGTGCCACAACAAAATATTCACATAAATGTTGTATAGCAGAGTACCAAATCAGAAGAAAATAATAATAAAAAAAAACACCACCACTAGTAAAATGTCCCTAAAGAAATCAGATACTCCCTCATTACACCTTTCAAAATAAATCTACTTTATATTTCCTCACAATTTACTTTAATTAATGTAGAATTCATATAAGTAAAAATCAAAGTAAATATAAGAACAGAAAATGACAAACATGGAGTTTGCAATATTCATGCAAAATTGATGAGTGCATGGCACTCCTTGTGGTACTAGGGCTACATATTAGTGTTAGAATGCAAAACATCTATCACCTTGAACACCTATAGAAAGAAGATTGTCTCAAAGTATCGTGACAGGGGTAGATGGTAAAGGGAATTTGAAAGTAGGAGACAATTTATTAGTCTTTTGCCTTAAACTCAACCATGTCAAAAAGACAGGCAGAGCTGTGGTCCCTCCCTCTCAAATTGAGAGAACAGTACTCCATACATGGAGGATAAGACCCTTACATAACTGGAGAAAAAAGTTCTCACAATCTGAATTGAACTTTGGTTCTATGAGGTTATCATTGTAACCATTGTGAAATGTGGTTAGGAAAGAGAATTTGCTGTTCAGACCAACAATGTTTTTGTTGTTCACAAGAGATCGTAGAGCTATTGAAAGACAAAAGTTGGAAAGTGTTTTAATAGAGATGTAAACAATGCTGGTTTTAAAGAGTTGAATTTCACAAAGTTCCACAAAAAAATAATAATAAATAAATAAATCACCCATCATATGAACACAATATATATATATATATATATATATATATATATATTATATATATATATATATATATATATATATATATATATATATATATATATATATATATATATATATATATATATATACATACGTTGATTTAATTGTAATGCATCTCTCTTGTTCATCTTTTCTAGTGTCTGTAAATCTAGTTTCACCTGCTCTTGAAGAGGCAATAATACCAGCTTTAGATACAAGGGAGTCTGTTAAAGTTGATTTTCCGTGGTCTACATGAGCAATGACGGACATATTACGAATATTCCTCTTTTTGTCCATCAAGGCACGGATTTCGTCTACTGTGAAGTTCACCTAAGAAATAGAATAGAATAGATTAGATTATATATATATTATATTTTTTTATTATTATATATATAATATATATATATATATATATATATATATATATATATATATATATATATATATATATATATATATATATATAAAGGGTTGCCCTAATGAGAAAGAACCTGGTTTTATCAAAAGAAAATTTCTTGGAATATATGAACAATGAACATGTGAATGAATAGCTATACATGGGCTACAAACTACTACATATTTTAGCATTTTGTGAGTTCAAGAAAGGTTTCCCAGCACATCACTACATTGTGGATACTCTGAGTAAAAAGAATATGCATGGTTGGCTGAAGAACCAGTATTCATTATCTCATACCACAGCATCATTTCCTAACTGGCAGCCCTTTACAACTTTTTTCAGTGAGCTAAGATGCATATGTCAAAGTGTGACAGATTGGGGCTATAGTAAGAATGCTCAAGAAACTCCTAGCAGGGTATTGCAACTAATCCTGAAACTCTTGATGCCACATACTGCTGGGTATTTTCAAGTAATCCTATTTGATAATACACATGCAGTCACTTACATCAGAAATAAGCATAGAAATAAAAAAAGTCTAAGCATCATTACATTGGTATTGGGAATGCGAGGAAAATGTGTAAGCCTCTAACCCAAGGTTCGAGTACTCTTTGCACATCTTGGCCCTTTTTTAGGATGGGAAGAGGGGGAAAAACAACCTTTATAAATTCCAAAAGCAAATTACCATTTTTGTCAAAGGTACACATAAGCATTACTTTAAATGCTCTAATGGAGGAAGGAGCCATTTCATTTTTGGAGAAATATGGTTGGCACCATTCCATACTCATCCTTAATGTGGCTGGCTGGTTCAAAGTTGAGGCACCAAATTTCATTTGCAGTCAATCTTGGAAAGAAACTTCCCCCTGTGCATGCTAGTGAAGTAAATGATTTAGGAAAGCACCATTTACTGAGACTTTTCTTCATTTAGATGCCTTAAAAAAAAAACCATTGTATGTGTACCTTGCTGTATCTCAATCTTCAATAGAGAGTTGTTGATAGCTTCCATACTGTCATGGACAAGATTTCCACAATCCTGCAGATATCAACTTGACAATTCTCCCTTAAGGATGTCAAATGGAAGTAATTGAATCCATTCTTACACACATGGATCCTCCTCATGATAATTTTTCCTCCCCTAACAGCTTTTTGTCAAATACTAACTGCTTACTGGACCCATTCCCGTTTGGATGAATCCTTGTCATGACCAAACAAAATCAATCTGTTTCAACAAGTGCAAAGAGTGCACAAAAATTTGACCACTTCTTGACAAAATATGTACCAGTAAAACCAGAGCACATTCCTCACTCATTTGGGTGACACTTATAAATCTTTATATATATATATATATATATATATATATATATATATATATATATATATATATATATATATATATATATATATATATATATATATAATATATAATATAAAATCATTGAAGCACTATTCCTAATACAAAGGCTTACTATCAACTGTAATAAAGAAACATATCCAGCTGCCTTTTTAGGCACCAATATTCTTGATATTTTCACATAAGGGCTTGATCTACCTAACCAAATATTACAAAGCACCATAGCTTAGTCATTCCTATCCTATATATTAGAGGTGTACCAGAATTCCATTAAAGCTGGATATGGAATTTTTTTTTTCAGTTTCAGACAAACAGAATTACTAATCTACTAAGGAAAAATTGCCAGAAGGATTTTATTTTTAACTAGTAGATTTGTGTAGCATTCATATACATATTACATGCCTATCTATTTATTTTAAAAAAATTAATTAAATACCTCAAAATATATTAGATATTCTCATTATATTCAAATTTAATTTGTGAATCCTAATATATATATGCAGTAGAAATTCCCAAAAATTTTAAAACACCATAAAACTAAAGTAAATAAATTTAAGCCTAAAACAATTAAAAATAAAATTAAAACTACACAAGCTTTTGAGACCGTATCCAGCTCTCCTTATTCAAGTGATTTCTAATAAAAGAATGAAGGTAAACAAATAAAAGGTTTAACACCTACAGAAGCAGCAACCATGTCCAAAAAATCAAAATCGCCATAGTTACTGGATCCAAATAAAAAAAAATTCCCTTAGTAATATTCATATCAGCATTATTGAAAATAAAAGACTCCACAGTAATTTGATTATCTTGAGAAATTTTTTAATAGAAGAAAAATTATTCAATTATAAAGTGGTTCTCACTCCTCTGTTGCACCTGAGCTGAATTCATATCTATTCTGAGACTAAGAATGTTGTTATGTGTCTACTGGTATTACAATCATTGCACTTTATTCTGTAAACCTCCACATTCTCATTTCTTTCCCTCAATACAGGCTTCAAAAACTTTTTTAATGTGCCCAGTACTATATAGACCAAATTCAAATTTTGAATGTTTTTAAAAACCCTATGCATTATTTATACACCCTGGATAAACCAAAACATTTTTTAAATGAAAATTTTAATTTCAAGATCATAAAATTTTCGTTTTGCGTCCTTCAGAGCTCTTCTTTAATTAAAATATCCAAATTATAAGAGCTCTGAAGTATGCAAAAATTAAATTTTATGATCCTAAAATTTGAGAACTTTTCAATTTAAAAAATGGTTTGGTTTATCCAGGGAGTCATATATATATATATATATATATATATATATATATATATATATATATATATATATATATATATATATATATATATATATATATATATATATATATATATATATATATATATATATATATATATATGATCACTAAGAACTGATACACCTACGATGTATATATAATCAAAACATTTTATTCAACTGGACTTGCTTGAAAATCTATCCACCTGATGACAAACTATATAAAATAGGAACTTTTACAGATCTTCAAGAACTAAATGTTGCAATGATAAACAAGATTATGTCAGAATACAGTATTAAATAGTATTTTCTTGGTTGGCATATTTTTCCTAGTAATATTTATATACAGAATTCTCAAAATAACTTTAGGACATGTGGTTGTGGCAACATGATCCACTACATTAGGTATTAATATTTGTATATGAAGATTCTTTGATTAATGATGTTACAGTTGAAGAAACCTTGGGTAATTTCAATTTAAATATAATTTTGCTGAACCACAATAATTGTTTTACAAATGCAAACTATAAATTCAAAAACATGTTTGGAATCAGACTGGGATAAGGAATTTGAGAATCAAAATTTTTAAATGTGGGAAACATTCAAGTCAATCTTGGATAAAATTCAGAGCAATCAAAGTAAAGGACAGTCCAATTGGTAAAGTACAGTGATAAGAAATAAAATTAGGGATCAGTGAATGTTCCAGAGGGTAACAAAGATAAAAGGACAGTCCAATTGGTAAAGTACAGTGATAAGAAATAAAATTAGGGATCAGTGAATGTTCCAGAGGGTAACAAAGATAAATTCTTAAACAGGAAAATAAGGAATAATCTAAATTAGGAAACAAATAAAAAGATTTTAAAAATTCCTTAGTTTTTATAAATTAATAATAATAAAGATTGGCCCTAATAAGAAAAATGATAGTGGTTAGCTCTGATGATAAATGTCAATATCTTTAACATTACTTACGGGTTATTCTAACAGGAATTTCAATTAAAATTATGGAGATTTGCTTGAGTCAGTGGATACAAAAAAGTCAGTGTGAATATTAACTTGAAAAGTATCAGTAGTGCTTAGAGGTCAGAAATGGGATAATGATAGAAATAAAATTATAAAAGTACTCTATATTGGTTATGTTAGACCACTAAGTACTGTGTACTAGTTTTAAATACTTATAAAGGGAAAGATTAATATCCTGAGGGCAGTATTATTCAATGCAACAATGACTTTTAATAAGTTAAATGGATAGTCTGAACAAACTGGGGAGGTTTTCCACTGAAAGAATCCTTAAGAGCGATATGACATTCACAAAAGCGAATGGCTCACCAGGGTCAGTATATATATATATAATGAGAGAGAGGGAGGGAGGGGGAGAGGAGGGAGGGGAGAGGGAGGGAGGGAGGGAGGGGAGGGAGGGAGAGAGAGAGAGAGAGAGGGGAGAGAGAGAGAGAGAGAGAGAGAGAGAGAGAGAGAGAGAGAGAGAGAGAGAGGGAGGAGAGAGAGAGAGAGAGAGAGAGAGAGAGAGAGAGAGAGAGAGAGAGAGAGAGAGAGAGAGAGAGAGAGAGAGAGAGAGAGAGAGAGAGAGAGAGAGAGAGAGAGAGAGAGAGAGAGAGAGAGAGAGAGAGAGAGAGAGAGAGAGAGAGAGAGAGAGAGAGAGAGAGAGAGAGAGAGAGAGAGAGAGAGAGAGAGAGAGAGAGAGAGAGAGAGAGAGAGAGAGAGAGAAGAGAGAGAGAGAGAGAGAGAGAGAGAGAGAGAGAGAGAGAGAGAGAGAGAGAGAGAGAGAGAGAGAGAGAGAGAGAGAGAGAGGGAGAGGAGAAGGAGAGAGAGAGGGAGAGGAGAGAGAGAGAGGGAGGAGGAGAGAGAGAGAGAGGAGAGAGGAGGGAGAGAGAGAGGGAGGGGAGGGAGGGAGGGAGGGAGGAGGGAGAGAGAGAGAGAGGGAGGAGGGGAGAGGGGAGGGGGAGGGGGAGGGAGGGGGAGGGAGGGGGAGGGGGGAGAGGGAGGGAGGAGAGAGGGAGGGAGGGAGGAGGGAGAGAGAGGGAGGGGGGGAGGGAGAGAGAGGGAGGGAGAGGGAGAGAGAGAGAGGGAGGGGGAGAGAGAGGTAAAGTAAAACTAGTTTATCAGATTTTAAAAAAATTTTAAGATTTAGCAAACTAAGCCTAACATAGCAAACACTTTTAGTGTGTATATTTTGAAATTTTTTGTTAATGTCTATTACCAGTATTTTAAAAAAATAGTAACAGCCATATTACTATTAGTAACATTAAAAAATTATTAAATAAACTAATTAATAACAATCAATAGACACTCATTTCCAAATACAAAATATTAATATACTTAACTTTTTAGTTTTTTTTTACTTTTCTGTAAAATGCATTTCAGCAAATTCTGACTATATAGTGAAAAATAGAAAGATTGGATCAAATTTTTACCAACACCCTTTTGAAATACATTTCAAGAAATTTCCAGGGTGTGTTAATCTTCTTCCTAATTTCATTGTTACAATACTTGCGCTTTACTTTGATGCTGCCTTATTTTAAAGATTTGAAATCTATTCATGCCCTAGGGTATTGTAATAAACAATATCTTAAGTTTGAACTTTAATTATAGAACTTTAATAAACAAAAAATTTAGCTGCATTTAAGGTATGTCCAATCTGGAATGATACCTGTATTTTTCACTATATTGAAAATATGAAGTTAAAATGGCTAAAATGCATTGTATACATACTTTTATTTCACAAAAGTAATATAAATACAAAAAAATTGCAAAAATATTTATACCACAAAAATAAAATACTCTTAAACTATCTAATTTTTTCTTTACAAATACAAATTTGACAACATTCGGACTTGTATGTCTCCATTTTCTATATTTAAAAATGGAATTAAATAACAAATTTGTGGGTGCTAAATTAGTTTTTTATACAACAAACTGCTCAAAAACATTACATGAATTTCAGTAAAAAAAAATTTATTATTATTCGATTTTCTAATAGAAATGTTCAAATGACTCGTATATCTGTAATACGGAAGTATGCCTGTATCCCACAGCAATGTTCCATTATCAGTTAAGCCTGTATCAAACAGTAACTTTAATCCTTCAAGTTATAAGTAAACTAGAAAACTAAATAACAGTAGTAATATTGATTGGCATAAATGAAAGTTAAATAAAACAAATGTCAAAAAATTTGCATTGATATATGGATGTTTCAATATATTGATATTTCCATATATCAAAGGTCAGACTTCTAAACCTTTACCCCTTTACAGTACATTGTAGAAAATTATGAACAATCAAAGAAATATGGCAACCTGGTACTTATTTTTATATAAATGTAAAAGTCAAAGAACAGTTGCTTAACCATTCAGAGTGAAAATATCAACAGTTTTTTTTATGATGTATTTATATTACTTCATTTAAACATTTTGATTATATTTTCAACATAGTGAAAAATAGGGGTATTATGCCAGATCGAATTATTACTGCATTTATTACAGCTGTGAATGGAATTTTTTTTTTGGTAATTGTAGCATTCACAGTAGTGGATTTTTTCAAACGAGACCAGGTTGCTGAAAATAATTATATACCTTTGCATTGCTAGTTCAATTAGAACTACATATTTACATGTAAATGTAAACAATCTTTCTGAGGATAATAGGAGTAATATAATATATTTTTCCATATACAATTATGGCTTATATAAATGACTAATTGTAACACAAATGATGGATTTGTCCTTTTGTTTTAGCAAATTTTCACTTAAAAATTCAACAAAATGACAATGCAGGTAGAATTTCGTATTTGCTTTATTTTTTGAGAGCAGACCTCACCTACGAGAGTATATACCACCCTTCCAGGCAGACAAAATACTGCCCTTCAGCCATAATGAGTTCAGAGTGAATGAAACACACCCACACATTACGAGCTCATGTATATGACTCTGCGAATAATGGACTCCACCTTTGACCCAGTTGCCCTTTGCTCATGTTGCAGTTGGGGGGAGTCCTTTGGGTTTGACAACGCAAAAGTAAATCATGGTCCAAGTTCCAAAGCGATTCCCTTTTGTACTGCCATAGCAGTGGTTAGCGCACTAGACTTACTATCTTAAAGGTTGTTTGTTCGAGTCCAATAGCAGAATTTTTTATATAGAAAAAAGTCTGAGAGGTTATGGCAGACTTTAAAATCTTGGAATATATTTATATATTAAGTTTTTAATTTTTTGTAAAAACAATGATAAAGCAACCTTGTAATAAAAATACGTAGGCTATGTTTAGTTTCAAATTCCTACACGTAGTTCCAGCTGAACTCGCAACGCGTAGCTTTTTTATTTTCCGAAGCCTTGTCTAGTACGAAAAAAATCCACTAATGTGAACGCCACAATAACCAAACTTTCCATTGGGTTTTAAGAGAAACCGATAAACCAGGGCCTAATGTTCCTTTGACCAACCTTGAAACTAACAGCAGTTTCATACCAAAACCAAGTAATATACAAATCGGAAACTTTCATATATTAGGAATTTAAAGTATGCCTAAAACCTTGTGAATTGTTTCAAAAACATTTCATAATTAAGGCCCAAAATATGGCCCTAGTTTTTACAACTGGGCCTAAACAAAACCACGCATGTCAGTCAGAATCCTATTTTTATATATTTTAAATGTAACATTACAAAGAAATTTAAGGTACATTAAAAAAAAATAAGTCAAGATACATTTTTAAATGAATAATATATAAAGATACTCCGACATGCTATAAAATCCGAATACAAAAATGTCGGCCTACGGTAAAAATTAAAAGCTACAATTTTTAAGTTAATTACAAATATTTCTTTGTAAATAATTTCATTAGCATGTTAAGGAAATAAAGCTTTATAAATTTTACATAATTATACACTTAAATATCACTTACCATTGTGGATGATTTAAGGTGAAATTCACACTGAAAATTACACTTTAGAAACGAACTAAAGACAATTGAAAAGGAAAGAGCTGTTACCAACTATCTTCAGAAGTAGAGAGTGACGTCACTTTTATAACTCTATTTTATTGCATGACATGAGAAAATTTCACTAAATATTTGGAGACATTTCATAACGTTTGAAATCAAAAGGACGAAATCGAAAGTAAAGAAATATAAATTCTTAGATATCAGTTTATTTAACCTTAATTAATAAGAAAACATTTTAGACTAATTAATAATTAGATAGAAATTTTTTTAAGTAAAATTAGTTTGTTGTTAATTAATTTAAAAACTATATATATATATATATATATATATATATATATATATATATATATATATATATATATATATATATATATATATATATATATATATATATATATATATATATATATATATATATATATATATATATATATATATATATATATATATATATATATATATATATATATATATATATATATATATATATATATATATATATATATATATATATATATATATATATATATATATATATATATATATATATATATATATATATATATATATATATATATATATATATATATATATATATATATATATATATATATATATATATATATATATATATATATATATATATATATATATATATATATATATATATATATATATATATATATATATATATATATATATATATATATATATATATATATATATATATATATATATATATATATATATATATATATATATATATATATATAATATATATATATATTTTGGCATAATAAAAAAAATAAATTTGATTTTTTTTCTTGAAAAAAAAAAAAAAAAAAAAAAAAAAAATATTGATTTTTTTAATTTTTTAATTTTTTTTAAAAAATAACGTCATTCTTCATATTTTTAAGCTAGGAATATCATAATAGAACTTAAAAGAAAATAAATTAAAATGAAAATCAATTAAAGCATTTTATCGAGCTGGGGGAGAAAATTGATTAACTTCCAACAATATTTTCAGATAAATTTTGAACCTGCATCACTGTTTTACTTTTGAATTATTGCTTGAGATATTTACTGTTTTATTTACGGGTGAGTTGTATAAAATTTATTAATTTTAAAATTTCAGTAGAAATATGTTTTTAAAAATTCTATTTATTTATTTCTTTTTGCAAGCTGTATGAGTAAGACCGTGACGGTGACGCAGCAACCCTTATAAATCACAAATTTCATTTACTTAAAAAATAAATATAGCTATCTAGTTTTTTAGTTTTTATGAATATAAATTTATTCAAAAAAGATTATTGTAGTTAACTTATTCCGTAGAATTGTAAAAAAAAAAAAAAAAAAAAAAAAAAAAAAAAAAAAAAAAAAAAAAAAAAAAAAAGAGAGAGAGAGAGAGAATAAAAGGCTCTAGGATTGAAATGAGCTAGCATTCAGCAGTCTACCTCAAAATATTTTTTTCCAAGGTGAATAATTAATTTAATCGGACCAATTTACTGGTATATAATATTTCTATTCAAAGCTCTAACTGTGTCTATTTACTTATTTACTAATTAAAGAAATTAATGCTTTATTTTTCTTCAAAATTTAAGTGCTGAGAGTTCCAACACTAAAAATAAATATTTTTTTTCTTTTAATATTTATCTCAATAATATATTAATAAATTAAATAACAGGACATAATCATTAAATATTCTTTAAATTAATAATGTACTAGAGTTTACTTTAAAATTTTAATTTTACTTACAGTGAATTGGTTCTATCATTCGCATTTTCGTCATTTTCATATAAAAAAATTTAAATAGCTTGTACTTTTAAAAAAATTATAATTTAAATAACCTACTTAATTAAGTTAAGTAACTAGTATATATTATATATATATATATATATATATATATATATATATATATATATATATATATATATATATATATATATATATATATATATATATATATATATATATATATATATATATATATATATATATATATATATATATATATATATATATATATATATATATATATATATATATATATAGAGGGATTTGTACCCTCATCCCTCCTCTATACACCCACCAAAATTTTGGAAATGTAAATGGATTTTTTTTATTTTGCTCGAAAAGTTTTTTTTTTTTTTTTCAAAAAAAAAATCTTTTTCGAAAATTGGTCAGTTTTGGCCTTATAGTATTTTTTCTAAAACGCAAGGAACAAAACTTTGTTTAGAAGCTTTTGTAGCCAATAGAATTTTGAATATACAATCCAAATATTCAGGTTATTCCGACTAAAGTGGTTTGGTTCCACCATTCATTTGAAAAAGGATCAAATTTCCACAAAAAAAAAACTTTTTAACCGTTATAGACTTAGAAAAACACTAGAAATGAACTTTTTTCAGCGGGAAAAAAAGCTATATACACAGCAATTTTGAGCAGAATCGGTTAAAAACTTTTTAAAAAATTTAAGATTGGATCGTTCTTTATTAATGGAAAGCAAAAATAAAGTTAGAGATAGAACAAAATACTGAGTAACACCAGAATTGACAGGAAAGGAGGAAGAGGTCGCTCCATCGACAAGCGCCATATGGAACGATCTGAGAGAAAGTACTAGACATGAGTAAGCAAAGAGAAGGAAACCCAAATGAAGGAAGCGTATTTAGGAAAGCGATACTTACCATACCTGGTCAAAAGACTTGGAAATGGCAAGTTCCACCACACAAGACTCCAAGTAGTCTCTAATTAGACGAGCATAAATCAGCAAGAGAGAAAACTATGTAACCAGTTGACCTCAAGTGTCGGAAGCCATACTAATGATCTGAGAGAACGGAATGAGACTCCAAATAATTCAGGAAATAAGAAATGTGAAGAGCTTCAAAGATTTTAGAATGAACACAAGTGAGAGCTATAGGTCATAGTTAGAATGTCAGAGCGGTTACCTTTCTTCGTGGTTGGATGAACATATGCTCACTTCCAGCCCTGAGGAAAAATTTCAATATTAAGGAATACAGGGGAATATAAGGAATACAATTTTCTGCCAAAGGCGGATGTTGCGCATATGTGCTCAACGATGTTGTCTGTTCTCGTGAATTTGGAGTCTTCTCAATTCTCTATTTTATGGCTTAAACCTTCCTGCAACTCTACAAGTAAATTGATTTGTTGTCTGTTTATCTTCTAATTCTACAGACTATAGAAAATTCTTCGACAATCTTAACTTCATTCTTCCTTCTTATCCTTTCTCTGAATTCATCATTTTAGGTGATTTCTATGTTCACCACCGCCAATGGCTTTCACCTAGCTCTCATGATCCAGCTGGTGAACTTGCCTACCACTTTTCTATCCAGAACAATCTTGAGCAGTTGGTGCATCTCTCTACCCATATCCCTGATCGCCTTGGTGATGAACTAAACGTACTTGATCATTTACTAACTTCTTAACCTTCCCTTTATTCTTTTAGACTCTTTCCCCCTCTGGGTTTATCCGATCACCTTCTTATCTCTGGATCTTGTTCTGTCTCTTCAAGCCTTCCGCAAGAACGGCATTCGCCTTCGACGAAGAGACGTTTCTAGCATTTCGGTGCCACTAACTGGTTTGACTTGCGGTTGTATTTTTCTGATTTCGCATGGAATGATTACCGTTTCCGTAGGAGGGGTTCCTCGGAATGTGCAGAAATCATAACCGAAGTGATTCTCTGTGGCATGGAGGAATACATTTCATTTTCTTTCCTTTCAACTAAACCTAACGAACCTTCGTTTAACTCTGCTAATTCTCGTACTAACAGCAGGAAGGGACACTGAATTCAGGGATTAACGTCGTCTTCAAACTCTAGAAACTCATGCAACTTATAATTCATCCCGGAATCGTGCAAAATCTATTTCCGCAACACTTAAAAACTCAGTTCTCCGAAGAAAATGAAATAATCTTTCTGGTTGTTCTTCCTCTCGCAATTTCTGGCATTTTGCATTAAATGTCAACTCTAACTTTCCTTTTTTTCTCTTTTCCTCCTTTAGTATCTTCAGACGATACAACTGCCGTTTTGCTTTCCTCTAATGCTAACTCTTTGCTCAAACTTTTGCCTTAAATTCCGGAGCGGTTCCTACTCCTTCAACCCCCTCCAACTCATTTCTGCCTAAAATTGTAATTTCTTATAAAGACGTCATTTCGGCTCTCTTTCTAAGCTTAATACTAAGAAAGTGTATGATCCTGATGGTATTCCTCTTGTGGTTCTCAAAACTTGCTTCCGGGATTTCACCCAGTCTTGGTAAACTATTTCGTCTTTGTCTTTCTACTTCAACCTTCCCTTATTGTTGAAAACTTGCGCTCATTCAACCTGTGAAGGGGGGCCGCTCTCAACCCTCTAACTACCGTCCAATTTCTTTAACCTCCGTTCTTTCTGAAGTTTTCGAATCTATCCTTAACAAGAAAATTTGGAAACATCTCAATTCTTCCAATCTTATCTCTGATCGCCAGCGTGGCTTTCGTAAGAAACGCTCTACTTGTGATATTCTCTCACTTCTCTCGGTCTTCTGCATTTCAGTGAATCTTTTGCTGTCGCGCTGTAAATGTCGAAAGCTTTCGATAGAGTCCGGCAAAAAGCTTTGATTTCTAAACTTTCCTCTTTGGGTATCTATCCTTCTCTCTGATTTCCTTTCTGGTCGTTCTATAGCAGCTATGAACCGACCGGGGCCCCGGCCCACCCCGGCCAAAAAGCAGGGAAAACCGGGGTTGCCGGCGGAGGTTGAAATGGCAAATTATACTTAAAAAAATTTTTTTCTTTAATTTTCAGCCGATTATGCTGAAACTTTCAGTTATATAGATTTTTTACCGGTAAGAAAAGTCCATTTCTAGCGTTTTTCCGAGTCTATTACGGTTAAATTTTTTTTTTTTTTTGTTGAAATTTTACCCTTTTTTAATTGAATGGCGGTGCCAAACCACTTTTTAGAATGAGCTGAAAATTGGACTATTTATTCAAAATTAAATGGGATACAAAAGTCTCTAATAGACTTTTGTTCCCAGAGTTATAGGAAAAATGTTATAAGCCAAAAACTGACCAACTATAGAAAAAAAACATTTTTTTGAACTAAAAAAATCCACCTTTTCAGACAAAATTTTTTTTAAAAAAAATACAACTATGATATTTCCTATTTTTGGTGTGTATAGAGGAGGGGTGGGGCTACAAATTCCTCTATGTACTTTATTCGATGACATTCGTTGGTTTTGAGATATAGCCTTCAAAAAGGTCCATTTTTGGCCAAATTTCAAAAATTCCCAAAGTTTGAGAGGCTATATCTCGCTTCAAACAAAGAGCATTTAAATATGCACTAAATAAATATTGTTGTCCTGCCCTCTTCTAAACAATATTCACAAATAAAAAAAAATAGTAGGTAGCGTTTTTTATAAATAATTTTTTCCTCCAGAAGGGTACGATTTTTGCAAAAAAAATTTCAAGTGCTTATATAACTTTTTTCTAGACGTGATATCAAAAACCTATTCCCACCAATGCAAGAAATTGGGGCAAAGGTATTCAGCTAAATTTTCAGCTCATGTGGACCAATGGTTTGATCCAGTTATTCATTTTTTTCAACTTTGGGTCCAAATAAGTTTCAAACCGTTATAGACTCAAAAAAAATGCTCGAAATCAACTCAGAACTTAGTGAAAAAATTCACATACTTTGAAAATTTCAGCTCAATCAGTCAAATAATAAAAAAAAAATTTCAAACAAAATATAAGAAAATTAAGATTTTTTTTCCTTTTCTGTTTCTTTTGACCGCTCCTTTTCTGCTAGTGAATGTTCATCTTTGTGTTTTGATTTTAGATACTCCAAAAAGATTTGGTTGAAATTTTTTTACTTGTAGCACCCGGAGGTTCTCTTCTAATTTTCTGACTGCAGATGTTAACATTTAGCTATTTCGAGCCTATCCTGAAACATTGTAAAGTATTCAAATACTGCAGAAGCTGATCTTTTAGCCATATTGACTGAAAGTATAAACAAAATAATAATTTTTAAATAATGCAGCTAAATGATACAAGTTTGATACATGGCAATAAAATAATGATATGTATAAATACAGGTTAAATTGATAATTTTATATCTTACATTTTTTCAAACTTTACCTTAAGTAAACCTGTTGAATCACTATTATGAATTAGAATATTTTTTTTTTAATTTTTGTACTTTTTTTTAAACTTTAAAACTACAAAACAAAATTTTTGATTTTTTTTTTTTTTTTTTTTTTTGGAGAAAATGCATATAATCATTAATTTAAGTGAATGTTGGCTATTCTACTCCTTCCTTACAATTAAATAAACCTTATATCTAATTTTCTTAACCTTAAATTTCAGTGCTTTTGACCTCTTTACAAATTTTAGGAAACCCCGGCCAAATTCCAACCCCGGTCGGTCCCTAATAGCAGCTGTTGTAGACGGCCACCGTTCTTCCTTTAAAATATTAATAGTGGTGTTCCTCAAGAATCTGTCCTATTCCCAACACTTTTTCTGCTTCATCTTTTATCCACTCCTATGCCGATGACTCCACCATGCATTACTCCTTTCAATTTGAAAGGCACCCCTCCGAACAGCAGTTAATAGATGCAAGGAGGGTAGCCTTGGAGCAAATGACCTCTGATCTAACTTGTATTTCAAATTGAGGCAGAGAAAACATGTTTTTTTTATGCCTCAAAAATTCAATTTCTCCATGTCACTCTCTACTCAACACAAACTTCCACACAACTATGATACCCTCTTCGAAAACACACAACTCAAACCTTCATCTATCCTTAATATTCTTGGTGCTTCTTTTTCTCGTGATCTTCCTTGGAAAGATCACATTTACTTCTCTCTCTAAACAAGCTTCTAAGAGGTTAGGTGTTCTGAAGCCAATTCAGAATTTCTTCACTCCACCCGAGTTGCTTGCTCTTTATAGGGGTGTTGCCTGTCCCTGTATGGAATATGCATCACACATCTGGAGTGGTTCAACTCATACAGCTCTCCTTGTTAAGGTGGAGTCTAGTGCTTTTCGTCTCTTCTGCTCTCACTAATTCTCTCCAGTCTCTTTCTGCCCGTCGAATTGTTGCGTCTCTCTCTCTCTATATATACTACGCTATTCCAATGGACACTGCTCTTCTGCTCTCTCGTCGCATGCCTACTCCATTGAGAAGGGTTCGTGCGACACGACTTTCTGCACATTCTCAACCTTTCTCTGCCCAACTCTCCGACCCCAGACATCCGCTATACTGCAAAATAATAAAGAACATTTTTTGCGATGGAAGTGGGGAGAGGTTTGAAGATGTGACTGTTTCGTAATGTTAGCGTCATCCTGTGTGACCCCAGCCTAATCAAATTCTTTCATGAGAGAGAACACATTAGTTAATGGAACACACTCCCTTCACCTATTTTCTCAACTACTTATGATTTACCGACCTTTAAACGCCGTGTATCGGGACAGTTCGGCCTTTTAAATTTTTAAATTGACCGGATTTCTGAATTGCTCCCTGCCTCTGATGGTAATTTGGTAGACATCCGGCTTTTGCCCACCAGAGGTAATATATATATATATATATATATATATATATATATATATATATATATATATTATATATATATATATATATATATATATATATATATATATATATATATATATATATATATATATAGGCACCCAATTCTATGCAAAAACCCGTCTACCCACACACCCATGTCATAAAACTCTCCTCCAACCTACCAATCAAAGACTAAAACAACCTCCATCGTCCACCGGAGCCTTTTACAAACGGATCCTAAATCACATTCCCCCTCCTTCCCCCAATACCACAACAAACAAACATATACACACTCAACTAACTCATTCATATATGATCAACAGACCTCCAAACAGCATCCTTAACGAACCCCCTCCCGAAATAAACACCGACTCCAACAACCTCCCAAGACACTTACAAATCTCACTAGCAAGATTGAGATGCGGGCACCACCCAAACTTACAACATTACAAACACAATTTCAATTTAAACCAGGCAACATCTTCCACTTGTACCAGATGCAAAAGGGCCCCGGAGACCGTAAATCACTTTCTTTTACACTGTCCCTCCAACTGTCGCCCCAAAATCTTCTGGGGCATCACTTCTTTGAAAGATCTCTGGACGAGACCGACTGCGGCGGGAGGCTTCATTAGCGAAGTGTGGCCGCCTCAACAGGGGTGGTCAGGGGGTGAGAAGGTAAAAAAAAAAAAGTAATATATATATATTATATATATATATATATATATATATATATATATATATATATATATATATATATATATATATATATATATATATATATACCTTACCTTTTTTTACCTTCTCACCCCCTGACCACCCCATGTTGAGGCGGCCACACTTCGCTAATGAAGCTTCCTGCCGCAGTCGGTCTCGTCCAGAGATCCTTCAAAGAAGTGATGCCCCAGAAGATTTTGGGGCGAGAGTTGGAAGGACAGCGTAATAGAAAAATATATATATATATATATATATATATATATATATATATATATATATATATATATATATATATATATATATATATATATATATATATATATATATATATATATATATATATATATATATATATATATATATATATTTTATTTTAATTTTATTTCTGTAACAACTCTATTTCCCTACTGAATGTCCACGCTATTTACATTTTCATCACATTGCTTCTGTTATATGGGTTATAAATGACAGTTTCCAATACATTTTGTCCACATCAGACAATAGTTTTCTATCTACAACAGTTTATTTCAATTGAGCACGATTACTGTATTTCTAGTTTATAGATTTAGTTAATTCAAATTTTTAATTTTCAGACCCAAGTAATTTTTTCATTCTGGCATAAACTGCCAAACATTATTCGAATTTGTAGTCAAAGGATAAAAATTTTTTTTCCTAAAAAGAGAATTTAATACATAAATTAATAAAATAAAGAAATCTATAAATATATGAGCACAAACAATATTAAAAAAAAACGTTTTATCAACTGTAAGAACTGCAAGGATATAATATAAAACGAGCAATAAAGACCTAACATTAAACTTTAAATTTTCATTTAAGACTCTTATATGAAAATCACTACTCTTACAGTTTGCTTTATAATCCATAGATTTTTTTTTCCATCTATAACTCCTAAGTTACTGTCAAGAATTCTTATAGTATAACAGCATATTTATATCTGAATTTAATCACTGTTATTTAATCAGGAACAGAAACTTTTGCTTCTATATCTTCAGAATTTTTTTTTTTAGCAATTCTCACGTAATTGGTGGAATTTTAATCAACATTCAAGGAATGCACAAAGAATTAATTGATTTAATTGTATAAGTTACTAATTATCAGATAATGACAATTTATTTTTAACTGGCTAAGGGATCAATGGTAGGTAAGAGGAGTCAGCTGCTCCCCTCTGATTTAACTAAATGTATAGTATGAAAATTCGATATTTTTTTCGAAACTTAGGTTGAGAAAAAATATTCGTTATTTCAACTTTTTTCCAACAGACAATTTTCAGGATTATTTCGTGTAACTGAACTACTTATTTCTTTGGAATTATTTATCTGAGTTTCCTAGCATTATGTTACTTGAGGTTCATGAGAAATACTAAGCGTTTTTATCTTTTTTGAGAATATGAAATCTTTTAGTTACTTAATATTCGTATGCTGATGTTCTATCTCCTGTAACATTTGAACATTAATAAGTGAAACATCTTCTTCTAATTCCATAGCATCATTTGGAACAGACTGAATTTCCAGAGCAACAACATTATCAAAAGGCACAGGTTCAACGCTGGGTAGCTCATCATATTTGGAACTTTCTTCTCTACCTCTATTACTAGCAGGAAAGGAAAGCGTCTGAAGGGTACTATTTTCAAATTCGTTAGAAGCCATTAAGATATCATTAATAACTACAGAAGAATCGTCATCTTTTCTTGAAGTATCACAAACTTTATTCATGGTATCAGGAATTTCTTCAGAACTGTTAAAATCTGAAGATTGTGATTTGAAATTAAATTTTTTAGAAATATCTACGTTATGAATTTCCAGCATGTGAGAGATAAATGATGAGGTATCAGTATATTTCAAGTTACATTTCAGACACAAATAGTTCCCATGCTTTCCCATGTGCTGTGCTATGGTAGATTTTTTTCTAAACTGGGCACTGCAATACATATGTTTTACAGAAGAAACATGATGTTTATATAAAGCTGAGGTGGTGAATTTTTCATTACAAATATCACACGACCACGTCAATGCCTTTATATGAACAGCATTTACATGAATATTTAATTTTGACTTTGTAAAAAACATTTCACCACATATTTCACATAAGATATTCTTCCTTCCATGGACGAAAAGTTTATGATTTTTATATAACATTGGATAAGAAAACACCTTAAAACATATTTCACAAGTTAATGATTTCCCTTTTTTGTGCCAAGAGAATTCGTGATAACGTAATCCAGCTCTAGAGGAAAATGTTTTTGTACAAGATTTACAATGGAATGATCTTTCTTTTTCTTCTCCAATACCATGAAATTTCTTCATATGAGCATTTAATCTTGATTTTGAAGTAATTAGTCGACCACAATATTCACAGTCCAAAGTTCCAGAATGAGATTTCAAGTGCAGAGAAAACAATGATTTTGATAAAAAATTTTGATTGCAAAACTTACAGCGGAATGGCATAACGTGATGTTTAGTACCCTTTGATAATTGAGTGCTCTCATCATGCATTGACGTATGAGTATAAAGCCTACTTAAGCTTGTAAATTCTTGTAAACATTCTGAGCAAGAAAATTTCTTTGTAGATGGTTGTATTCTTACACTTTTTCTGACAATGCCATTATTGCATGAAGTTAAAAGTTCTTTTTCTAATCTCTCGCTATCCTCTACATTTACGTTACACACCTCTTCATCATTAATTATTATTATTATTATTATTACAAAATATTTTATTCAAGTAAGCTATTAGTGAAGAGAGGGTGTATTTTAAATTCAAAATATCTTCGATCACTTTTAAACACTTTCGACAAATAAAACAACCTAAACTTATTACTTTTTCTTGTGAAATCTCGAAAATGGAAGATAACTCTTCAACTAGTGTATGATTACCTTCGGGAGATTTTGCTTTTAATATAGAAAATAATGCTTTTGCATTATCTTCAGATCCACAACATAAACAAACTTCCTTACGATTTTCATCATAAAAAATATTATCTATAATACTTTTATAAATTTTAGGGCTACTATTCTTATCTTCAATCTCAATCGTACAATCAGGTAAAGAAACAATATCATTAGAAAACTTATGCTTACTTTCCACAAGTGAAATTTGGCTCCTTATAGTCTCGTTATCGGAATTATAGGGTAAGGCAGATAATGATGGAAAGTCTTCACTTTCATTGATTAAAAATGTCTTATATTTCCGCAAAGTAGAAAAACACTTTCCTGATGCTGGAATATCAAGGGTTGGAACTGCATCTTTTTCTAACCTGCGTTTCTTTCCATTTGAAATTTCACTCTGAAAAAAATGAAGTTCACACACACCATTTTTCAGCTGCTTATTGTCAACCACTCTCTGGAAAGAAAGCAAGAAAAATATTATATATATATATATATATATATATATATATATATATATATATATATATATATATATATATATATATATATATATATATATATATATATATATATATATATATATATATATATATATATATATATATATATATAAAGATCCATTTCACGGGCATTGCCCTATTCGAGGAGAGGAACTTTTCTAGGTAGTATATACCTAGGATCCCCAAGTGGGATCGAACCGGCGACCTCAAGCATATATATATATATATATATATATATATATATATATATATATATATATATATATATATATATATATATATATATATATATATATATATATATATATATATATATATATATATATATATATATATATATATATATATATATATATATAGAATGGTTTGTAGAAAAAATTCCAGTTCACTATCCTAGCTGTTATTTAGGTTTTCTTCTCCAACTATGTCCAGAACCTCCAATGCAAATTTGCATTTTTGACAGCTTAGCTGCCTACACTGTTGTCTCACTGCAATTTTGACAAGCGGGTGGGTCATTACAAGGAATATAAAAATCATTACCACAGCAAGCACACCATCCTAGGGATTCCATGGTAAAATTAAACAAAATGTTCAAAGGTTTTACTTTTAAAACATGCTTGTGGCATATATATATATATATATATATATATATATATATATATATATATATATATATATATATATATATATATATATATATATATATATATATATATATATATATATATATATATATATATATATATATATATATATATTATTAAATAATCCAATTCAACATTGGAAAGAGTAAGGAGCATTAGAAGTTAGTAATACATATTTGTTTGAAATGCTGAGAGTTTTTCTTTAGAGGGAATTGATACACAAACTCCCATGAGCTTTGTTGTAAAGCCTCCAGTTTATATAGAAAAAAGTTTTTCACATTATCTATATCCATATATTGTTCCCATGGAAGTATTAAAAGGATTGTCAGAAATGGGTTTTATTTTTAAACTACATAAGGTTTTGCTAAAAGCAGTGCTATGGAATTAGCTTAAAAGAAAAATCTGAATCGAGTTTCAGTTATCTTGGATTTCATATCCAGATTCTTCTGATAATTATTTAGGCTCAAGTGATTTCGATTTCAATTACATAGAAACGTGTGATTCTGATTGCTTAGGATCATGAGCTTTCAATCATTTAGTATCATACAATTTCAAATCCGAACTCAAACTGACATTGCAATCAAAATTTCACTTCCTAAGTATAAATGAGTTAAGAGGGAGTTGTAGAAGAGGAATAGCACCAGAATCATTTAAAGTCTGCTTAGAGATGGAAGTATGAAAGAAGGGATTAGTTATCTTTAGCAGAAGTTAAGACAGCAGTGGTGCCATCAAACGAAAATTTGATAAAAGAATGAGGAAAGGAAAAGTTGGCATTTTTTTGTTAAATGACATAAAAGGTGTGAGGAAAAAAAAATAAAAATGAGTTTCATTTTCTATGAAGACCAGGGATACAAGTTGGGACTGCACCATCTGTGCAAGGTTCAAGCTAATAGAAATATGAAAAGCAAGTTTACCACTTGTATCTTAAGTACCAGAGGGATCCCATTAGCAGTGGTGAACTTTGAAGTCATCCAGAATTATGATTTGGGCTGCAAAGTTTGTATATGTAATAAACTACTTTGAGTAAGGTGAAACAATGAAACGGGATCATTATGAATTATTTACAGACGGCTTAAAAGCAGGTATATTAAGAAAACTTGCATTACTATCTTTGAGACAAAAATGTATTTTTTTTTTCTTATATAAGATGACAAATTCAATTTCGCCAACATTCAAAAAAGAAAATAAATAAAAGTAAAATAAAAAATAAAATGTGAAGTCATACTTTCCTATATATATATATATATATATATATATATATATATATATATATATATATATATATATATATATATATATATATATATATATATATATATATATATATATATATATATATATATATATATATATATATATATATATATATATATATATATATATATATATATATATATATATATACAAAATTGCTTAGCCAAACTTGGACTTGTGGTTGTACAGACCTTAACTATTAAAAACGCCTCTTCTGAACAAAGTCCTCAAAATGCACAGTTCAAAAGTTACAGTGATTCGAAGTTTGTATCAACTCCAGAATGGAAATAGAACAAGTGTGTAATTGCAGTTAACCTATCATGGGTAGCAATGAATAAATTATTAGCTATAAACAAATCGACATGACGACATGTGACGTGAAGCAAGTCTCTATTCCTTTGTTCATGACCACCACCAATACTGTATTTGTGATGTAGGTTACATCATAAATTTTGGACATCAAAAACAACCAAGAAAATCATATGCCACGAGTCATGTGGCATACGATTTTCAAGGAATCTTGATAATCATTAGATGATTATAAGCTTAAAATGTATTAGTGGAATTGGCAATGAACAAAATCCATTCCTAGACAAATAACTACTTTTCATTATTCGTAAACTATATGTCAAAATGTCATATGTTTACTGCTCTCTGATATACAACCTCATAGTATGGAGTAAACATTGAAGGAATTGGCTGAAATGCATTTTATGCATGGACGAACAATTGGGAATTCATATTTGGCTCAAGTGCTGTATAAAGAAAGCTACCTGACTCGAAAATGTCCACGAGAGTCTCAGGGAGTGTTGTACCTTTCGACAGCGAACCACCGGCTATAGTAGTGCTATAACACACCAGAATGCTTGAAGTGGATGAGAATGTTATAGACGGCACTACTAAACCTGGAGCCAGCAAACGCAAATTTTCCAGGCCTTATGGGTTTCCTATGCGACAGTATGTAAAACCCTCTCAGAAAAACTGTAAATGATTCATATGCAGCTAGGACAGAACTTCAATGTTGAAAGGTACACATCACAGTCAAAGTTTGTGAGTTGGTTTCTCCAACAGTGGCAATGATAAACAGTTTCAGTTCTATGTCATTTTTATAGATGAGGGTAAATCTACAAGAGATTCAATAATAAATATCCGCAGTTACATCAATGGGACGAAGCCAATTTTCATGTTATGATAGAATCCAACATCAGCAAATGTTTCCTTTTAACATAGTTGCCAGTGTCATTGGTGATCATCTGTTGGAACCAAAGTTTTTGTCAGACATTTTCCAGATGTTCGTAAAGGTGGTTTTTGGAACAAGATCGGGCGGACCTCCTGGATAATTTTCCCCTGGCATTTAATATTATCTTTGGTTTATGTACTATGGTGCTCCACCACACTTTAGTTTAGTTGCCAGATAGTGTCTTGATGATACATTTCCAAATTGATGTATTGGACTATTTCATTTGTGCCCATTTATAACAAGTGTGTATGCAACACTAATTCCTACAGTTGATGTTTTCCCATGATCATGTAACTAACTGTTTTTTTTAATGTTACATGGGACACTCCCAGAATCTTGGAACATTTTCATCTGTGGTATGATGATGTGAGGTGTATATTGCTATAAGTGTTCAACATTTTGAGCATCTTAAAAATGTATATTAATAAATTTAATTTTTAAGATGACCCTTTTCCACAATAAACCTTACCTCAAAGGATGTTTTATGACTTTCCTCCATGAAATGTACATTACATACACTGACTATAAACCTGTAGTGTGTGAACTCCTTAGGTGTATATGTTTGTGCTATATATTCATATTATTGTGAATACATTGCAATACATAGTCCCTCCATAGCCACCTGTGATAGGTCAACTGCCATTATTCACAGTTGTACCATGTGGCATTCCTATTAAATCTAATTTTCTTAACCTAAAATTTCAGTGCTTTTGACCTTTTCACAAATTTTAAGGAACCCCGTCCCCGGCAAAATTCCAGCCCCAGTCAGTCCCTAATGGTACCCTGCCACTGCTACCTCCAATGCAGAAAAAATACAAAAAACTGAATTAATACAAGGCTGCACTAAAACCACTTTGCATCACCATCTAGATAGGATGTGATTAGAACAATTTTATTCCAGTACTCGAAATTTATCAAACTCCTGCCACAACCTGCCCTATAATGTAACTGAAAAAAAAATACATATTCCTTCTGTAAGATTTTATTTAATAATTTTTTTTCATTTTTTTTATAAAATAAATGAGAACTTTAGTATTTAAAATAAAAAATTATAAGATAAAATTCATCAAATTATTTTGGAGTATTTGGACCTTTTTACCGAATATGAATACTGAATAAACATAAATACCAAAAAGATGTTTGATATTCAGATACTTTGAATACAATTCCAAATATTTAGCACATCACTCTATATATATATATATATATATATATATATATATATATATATATATATATATATATATATATATATATATATATATATATATATATATATATATATATATATATATATATATATATATATATATATATATATATATTCACAAGAAGGGTCAAATTGAGACAATTGGTCCAACTGATAAAGAATGACCAATTTGCCAAAAATCAAAATTTTAAAAACTAACCTTATCATTCAAAAAATCTGGTTTAACTTTAAGAATCACATCCAACCATGCATTTCTCTTCTTCTGGGATGTTGGAAAAGAAAATACTGAGAAAGAATGACTCTGAACTTTTCCACAGATTACACAAAATCTAGGCATTATGAACCTAAAAATTATAAAAAGTTTTAGTGGGCAATAAAAGTTTCACACTGTTAATAAAAGAAAAAATTTACATCTACAATTTCAATTGATGAAATTTTGTTCAACTTTGGGTCCAAATAACTTTCAAACAGTTATAGATTCAGAAAAATGATCGAAATCAACTTAGAACCTCAAGAAAAAATGCATATACCCTGAAAATTTCAGCTCAGTCAAATAATAGAAAGAATTTCAAACAAAATATAAGAAAATTAAGATTTCTTCTAATTTTTCAATATTCTTTTTTTCTTTTATTTCTGTTTCTTTTGACTGCTCCTTCTCTGCTTAGTGAATGTTCATCTTTGAGTTTTGATTTTAGATGCCCCAATAAAGATTTGGTTGAAAATTTTTTACTTGGGGCACCCGGAGATCCTCTTCTAATTTCCAGACTGCAGATGTTACATTTAGCTATTTCGAACCTATCTTGAAACATTGTAAAGTACTCCCATATTGCTGAAGCTCATCTTTTAGCCATATTGACTGAAAATATAAACAAAATAATAATTTTGAAATAATGTAGCTAAATGATACAAGTTTGATACATAGCAATAAAATGACAATGATATGTATAAATACAGGTTATATTGATAATTTTATATCTTACATTTTTTACCTTATTTAAACCTGTTGAATCACTATTGTGAATCAGAAAAAAAAAAAAAAAAATTATACTTTAAAATTAAATTTATATGCAATTTTTTAAAGCTAATATTTCAATGCTTTTGACCTCTTTACAACCCTCTAGGCAACCCTGGTCAGAATCCCGGCCCCAGCAAAATTCTAGTCCCGGTTGATCCCTAAGCCCAATATTTATAAATATTTCATAATTTACAGAGTTTTTTTTAATTTTCTTATTCTAACTGGGTACAAAATCTAAAGAAAGGTACATGTTATATTGTAATCCTAAAATCTTATACTCAAGAGTTGAAATGAGAGGATGAAGATATGGTATAAATAGTGCAACTCTCATCAGAACTTTTTGAAGTCGCTGAGGCTGGTTTTTTTTTTTTGATATTGGATGTGGTAAAAAAATCTTTACCAAAATTTTTAACTTTTTTAAAAATTCCTTTAAAAACCAACTCAGCATTATTTTCCTTTCTATCAGTTTTTAAAATATTTAAAAGTTTTTCTATGTGACAATGAACCTCATCCAAATTTATTACTTTAGTTTGAAGAATATTTGCTATAGGCTCCAAATATGAATTATATTTCGTTATGATTATTATACAGATGAGAAATGTAGGACTTCTTGCTGCTGATGAAAGCTGACAGGCTGCACTTCGTGTGGATTGCTTTACATCTGAATCAGAAAAGAGATTTTCTAATGATAAGTTTATTTGGCTAAAATTTCAAAAAGTATCCTAATTGTCTTATACTTGACAGACCATCGTGTTTTGCATAACGATGGTATATTTGCTACCAAATTTCTGTGTGATGTACTTTTGCAGAAAAATTTTATAACTAGATTTTTCAAAATTCTGTAACAGCATTTAGGTCATTAATTACAAAATTTAAACAATAGGAACTACAATGAAAAAATTTGGCTTTAGGGTACTAATCTCTTATTAACTTTTGAACTCCATTTTCATTAACAGCTTTGGTGGAACACCCATCAACCCCAAATCCAACAAGCTTACTCACATTTAAATTGTATATTTCTCGTGTAGAAAACAATATAGCTCTATGTTATATCTTCGCCTTACAGTTTTTCAAGTAATAATGGCCAGAAATTCCTCAAGTACTCGTACATTGAGATCCTTAACAACGAAGTGAACTCCAATCGATAGCTCTTCTGTCCAGGATATGTCTACTAAAATGTCCAAATATTTACAATTTGATTACGTATCAACTTTCTGAAAATAAATATAAGTTCATTCTGAATCATTTGCGATGTGTATTTGCCCTTTGCTCCGTATGATTTCAAAGTTCCATAATAGCAGCATCTACAACTTTTACTTTGAATTTAAGCAAATTGAAAAAATTGCAATTTATAGGAAATTTCTAAACAAATTTTTTTTATAGGGATGAGGCTCTAAAATAATAATTTTTGAGACCAAGCTCCTAAAGAAAGTTGCTCTTTGGTACCGTCATTCTGGGTTGAGACTCTGAAAAAGTATATTTCAAGAGATAAGTCACTGTCATGATTGCTAAAAGTAAATCCTAAGAAATATTAAACCTTTAATATCTCTAAAATAGTAGCAGATAATGAGAAGTGACAAGAGGCAAAAATGGTGGCCCTTGATTGGTTTTACCCTATAAGGACTTTTTCCCTTCAAAAATGATCTCCAATATATTGTAAAATATACTTAACGGTTTTTGGATTTTGAAAAAAAAAAAAAAAAATGTACTCATAAAATCGAAAATTATTTTTTTTTCATTTTCTGGGAGGTAGGTGATCAAAAATAAGTTCTACCCTACCTCAATGAAAATGGTAAAAAAAAAAAAAAAAAAAAAAGTAAAAATTGAGAAAATTTCTCAATTCCTACAGAAGTCAACCCTCAAATGGTACTTAAATGCCTGAAAAAATGAGTTCAGAAAGAAAATTTCGGTCTAGTTAAGTATGGGTCGATTCTCTTCAGATTTAATAGGTGAAAGCCTGTGAAACCATTATAAAGTAACTTTTGAAACATTCCGATCAAAGTTTTTGTGAGTTTTTAAATTCTTATATCTTCATTATTAATGGATAGATCAGCTTGATATTCTAGAGACACAAGAATTTGGGACCCCTGATTCCAAATCTGTAATCCTGGTTGTTCTTTATACTGTATTACCATTTTTGAGTTAAAGGCTGACATACATACCAAGGTGGTTTGTTGTACTTTGTGTGTACAAAAGAAAAATTGTCAAATTTGAGGTCCTATATCTCCTCTACCATTGCAGATAGAATAATCCAGTGGCTTCGAAGTTCTAAAAGACATGTACAATTCTGATATTAAATATTTTGATTTATCTCTCGTAATTTAGAATTTGTAAGAAATCACAGAACCTGATTTCGACAACAAATATTTAAAATTCAAAAACATTTTTTTAGAGGGGCTATATCTCTTGAATGAAAGCTCTTTGAATCCTGAGATGTTCATATTCTGGCTCAGCATGAAATCTATTTGCATGGGTGATTTAAGCAATATTTAAAGTTTAGTTTACATGACCCCAGTTGTACTTGAAAAGACCGAAAAGCTAAAAAAAAAAAATCATTTCAGGGTAGAGAAATCTTAATCTGGAGTCCCTATCCCTCTAGGACGTGCCGTTAAAGTTGGCCCAAGAAGCGCGTCGATCTTAACCTATTACCTATGACACAAAGTGCCGTATTATATGGCGATTGTACCATGAAATATGCATCCGTGTGCCAGAATCCAAAATTTGGCTTTCCCTGTTCTATATCACATATTTACACAGAACTATAGCAGTTAGTGAATCGGATAATATATAATTTGATGATCCATAGAACGTACTATCATAGTATAAGGATATTGTACCGTGGTTCACATCCACTCATGTCTCCTAAAATTGTTCTCCACTCCATCTTGGGTTATACATTTCCAATGGGTACCTTCACATATTGGTATCACTCCCAATGAAATAGTCGATAAAGCAGCGCATCTCGCTCACACTCTTGTTTCTTTCACTATCACCTCACTTGAAATCAGAGAAACAGGTGGTCTTCTCAACAAGGTTTATAGGGCTCTATGGGATCAGGAACTTCAACCTTTCCTGTTTACCTCTCACTTGGGCCAATTCAGAGTGGATTCTTCTGCTCATCCACATACATATATCAGTCATAACCGGAGACTAGATACTGCCTTCACTAGATTGCGAATAGGCCATACGAGATTGAACTCTCACCTCTGCAGATTGGGCATCACCGGACAGCCTTTCTGTCCTTGGTGTCCCACTATCGTTGAGGACATCGCACACTTCCTTCTCCACTGTCCAAAATATCTAATAGCTAGATCCCTCCTTCTTCAAAGCTTGTATCCTCTAGGCCATTCAGTACTTACCCTCCCCATACTGCTTGATGCAACAAACACACCTCTGCAGTATGTGAATGCAGTTATTGATGCTACTTGCCAATTCCTCCTCCACACTGGTGAACCTCATAGAATCTGATCCTTGTCTTCTGATGGAAAAGGACCATGAGCAAGGGATGGAACTTCCAGATTCTCCTCAACCCCAAAGTAAGTACCGTGGTACTATTCTTTAAAATATCACGGGACTAACTATGACGGTTTTTAAAAAAGAAATTAAGGTTTCAATGAGAAGCAGTATCGGCGATAAAGTCCACGCGGACCACGAGCTGAGGAGGGCCCATAGACATGTAGTTAAAGTCTATGGATATTTTTAAACATTATCGATAATCGATATATCGATATTTTTTTAAATATCAGCATCCCTAAATCATAGACTTTAACTAAGACTTTAACTACATAGACGGCGCATTCCCATTGAAGCTATGTAATTTTCAACGAGCAAAATTGAAGTAAAAGTTGCTAGAATAATTGCCAGATTCGCAAGAAAAATTGAAGGGCACCTAAACCGAAATTTTAACATACAAAACATAGGGAATTGAATTTTTGTTAATGTTTATTTCCGTATTTATAAAGAAATTTGCATTGATTTTATTTTTAACGTATTCACAGTAGTTTTATTTACTTTTCTAAATAAAGGTAAAATAGACTATAAAACTTTAAAATATTCTGAAATTTATATAAAAAAGCAACGCTAATTTTATGCCATTTAGGGCGTCATTTTTTAATTAAATAAATATGAACATAAAATTATAATTGAGTAACTCGAGAAAATAAATTAAAATGTACATACAAATAAATATATATATATATATATATATATATATATATATATATATATATATATATATATATATATATATATATATATATATATATATATATATATATATATATATATATATATATATATATATATATATATATATATATATATATATATATATATATATATATATATATATATATATATATATATATATATATATATATATATATATATATATATATATATATATATATATATATATATATATATATATATATATATATATATATATATATATATATATATATATATATATATATATATATATATATATATATATATATATATATATATATATATATATATATATATATATATATATATATATATATATATATATATATATATATATATATATATATATATATATATAAACTTGATAAAGCATTTCGTCTTTGTCTTTCTATTACAACCTTCTTTTTCTGATGGAAACGCTCATTCATTCAGCCTGTTGAGAAAAATGGGTACCCTTTCTAACCTTCTAACTGTCGTTTTATTTATCTTCTGTTCTTTCGAAAATTTTCATATTTATCTTCAACAGGAAGATTTGAACACATTTTAATTCTTTTAATTTATCTCAGATTGTCAAAATGCTTTAGAAAGGGACGATATTTTTTCTCTCTGACTCTTTGGTACTCTGTTTTTTAACATTTCGGTGAACCAATTGTTTCCTAGTTTTTATTAGTGACCTCATCGCCTATCCACTACTACGCCTATGACTCCACCCCTTTATTAATCTTTCTATTTTGAAAGATAAACACGTCCTATTAATTAATGCTACAAGGGTGACCGAAGGGTCACATAATATTTGACTTAATACTTTTTATTTCCTAATTAGAATAAGGAAAACCTGGTTCTATTCAATACCCACAAAAACTTACTTCCTCTTATCTTTCTACTCGACGACATCTTCACAAAACTACAACTCAAACCTTCATATATCCTAATATTCTTGGAATCTTTTCTCGATATCTTTCTTGGAAAGTTCACATTACACTTCTCTTTCTAAACAAATTTCTAAAATGTTGGGTGTTCTCTAACTCTTTAGAAATTGCTCATTCTTTATAAGTGTTATTCATCTTTCTATGTAGAATGTCTCACACTCCGAGGTGGTAGAACTCACACTTCTCATTAAATTAATGAGTAATCTGGTATTCATCTTATCAACTGTTTCACTCTAAGTTTTACCACTCTCTGCCGGTCAAACTGTTGCGTCACTATCTCTATACTATCGCAATTACAACATAAATTTCACTTCTTAACTCTCCAGTCACACACTTTCTCCACTGAGATCTCGTACCACACGTCTTTCCACCCACTATTATATTTTCTCTATTCCCAGACTTAACGACTGAGCTCAATTTTATATGTACTCAACTGGTAATACGAGGAACAAATTACTTTGTTTTCTCAACTTAACTTGCACACCTTCAAACCTTGTGTAACGGCGCATGTTAGCGTTCAATTTTCGCCCTAGAGGGTATATATATATATATATATATATATATATATATATATATATATATATATATATATATATATATATATATATATATATATATATATATATATATATATATGGATAAATGGGGAAGTCGGGCAACAATGCGTGTCAAATATTTTGGATATCGGTATCGTCAAAATTTGAGTGACAAATTTTCGCTGCCCGAATATTTGGGCAACTCCAACTTTATTATTGCAGAAAATTGGCCTTATAAAAAATGAATTTAACAACTTTATTGCATGCTATAATGTTGTAGCATTAAAATGAGGCATTAATCATTATTGCAAAACAATTTTTTTTTAATTAATAAACTTTTTAAACTCAGACCCTCCAACGAAGGCATATATATGACATTAGGTGACAAAGATTTTATAAGTTTATTTAGTATGCAAATTGAAAATATCGATATATCTTTTAACCTATATGTATATATATTTGTTTTTATTGGATGAAAAAATTCCTTATTAAATTTCCTTTAATTTGATATACGTATCAAGGCATTTAAGTTTTTATAAAAAAAAATATTGCCCTTTTTTTTCATTTTCCTGTGAGATTTGTTCTTGGCACTTAAAATCCTGTTTTCAAAGCAAATTTTCAAATTTCTTTTCTTCAATGTCCAATAGATGGAGATTGCAAAAGTGGGCGGAGCGAATGTCTTAAAGTCATACTAATAGTTAATGTATTGCAATTCTCGAAAGCACCAAATTGGGCGCGTTTTTTAAATTTTTTTGTTTATAAATCTCTCTCTCTCTCTCTCTCTCTCTCTCTCTCTCTCTCTCTCTCTCTCTCTCTCTCTCTCTCTCTCTCTCTCTCTCTCTCTCTCTCTCTATTAAAGGCTCATTTTAAGATAATAATTCTGGTCTCATTTTCTCTCATTGTTTATGTCTCTTAATTTGTCTTTGTCTTAATGTTATTATTATTATTATTATTATTATTATTATTATTATTATTATTATTATTATTATTATTATTATTATTATTATTATTATTATTATTATTATTATTATTATTATTATTATTATTATTATTATTATTATTATTATTATTATTATTATTATTATTATTATTATTATTATTATTATTATTATTATTATTATTATTATTATTATTATTATTATTATTATTATTATTATTATTATTATTATTATTATTATTATTATTATTATTATTATTATTACTCTAGAAGTAACCAATCCAAATATGTAATTATTAAATCTATATGTGCTAAACTTTGGGGCTCAAAGAAAACGGAGTGTTTTCCCCTAGCAGCCCTTTTCAGAGAATTGGACATTAGTATTATTGTTATTATTATTATTATTATTATTATTATTATTATTATTATTATTATTACCTATTATTTTTATTACTGTATTTAACAGTATAGGACCTTTTTGTATGTAATAGTTCAAACTTTTAAATGTACTTTTTTTCTGAATAAACTGTTGGAATTGGAATTGTTGGAATTATTATTATTATTATTATTATTATTATTATTATTATTATTATTATTATTATTATTATTATTAGTAGTAGTAGTAGTAGTAGTAGTAGTAGTAGTAGTGGTTATATATGACAAACACATATACATGTATACATACTTAAGGAATAATACGTACAAATTAACTTTTACATAAATTCATAAATACTAATAATTAGTATTATTAGTATTATCATTAGTATTATTGGAATTGTTCTTATTATTATTATTATTATTATTATTATTACTATTATTATTATTATTATTATTATTATTATTATTATTATTATTATTATTATTATTATTATTATTATTATTATTATTATTATTATTATTATTATTATTATTATTATTATTATTATTATTATTATTATTGTTGTTGTTATTATTTTAACTATTAGCTTTATTATTATTATTATTATTATTATTATTATTATTATTATTATTATTATTATTATTATTATTATTATTATTATTATTATTATTATTATTATTATTATTATTATTATTATTATTATTATTGCTAGCATTATTACATTACCTGGTATTATTTTAACCATTAATATATTTATTACTAAGATTATTATCTCTATTCTTAATACTATTAAATCAGAAAATCAAGAATATTAATTCCATTACTGAAATCATCCATATGGTCATTATTATTTCTATGTAAAATCGGTGCTGCAATTGTTTTATTATTCTTACTGTCCTTATTATTATTATTGAAAATTTTATTGAAAATAGTATATTACAACTTATTTTATTACTACTACTATTATCACAAATATTATTATCACTATTACTATCACTATTGTAAAACAGAAATGATTATTAATATAGTTACCATCATTATTATAACCTTTATTAGTATTATTGTTATTATTATTACTGTTATTATTATTTATTATTATACTTATTATCATTATTATTATTATTATTATTATTATTATTATTATTATTATTATTATTATTATCGTTATTATTATTATTATTATTATTATTATTATTATTATTATTATTATTATTATTATTATTATTATTATTACAATACTTGAAATAAATAGCATCATTGCTATTATTATTACTAGAATTGTTGTAGCAAACTTCATAATTAACAACTTTGTTATTGTTGTTTGCATGATCAATATATCTAGATTTCCGTTACTCTAGAAGTAACCTATCCAAACATGTAATTATTAAATCTATATGTGCTAAACTTTGGGGCTCAAAGAAAACGGAGTGTTTTCCCCTAGCAGCCCCTTTTCAGAGAATTGGACATTAGTATTATTGTTATTATTATTATTATTATTATTAT